>JAQIXG010006167.1:0-10599 GCA_034700105.1 Oconnorella tubifera
ATTATCCCTTCCCCCCTACCTCCATGAAGCACCCCCCTTCAACAACCACCCCCTGTGCACCCCGCAACCCCCTCTCTTAAATGCATCACATCGCCCCCCCCCCACCGCCATGAATAATAAATAAGCAGGCTGTACAATGTAATCAACCAATCAAATCATTTCTATCTTATAATTAGACAGTGGCATTAAATATAAATCTATCTGATGGGGGAGTGAGAGGGGGGGATCAGTTTTATTTGTTTCACTCATCGCCTTATCTGACAATCTTTTTTAAACAATTCTAAATCAAAATAACAAAAATATAAAGTTATAATTTTTAAACATTTTCTGTACAATTAAAAAAAAACAATTTAAAAATATATTAGGGGGTGGGGTGGGCATAGCTCATTCACCTCCCCCCCCCATCATTAAGACTTCTTTGATCTAGGAATTAGTTCAGATGTCTGCATATTCAAATTTAATTCATCTACATTAAATTTATAACTAGCCTTTTAACATCAATATTAAAATCAATATTAATTAGCAAATAACGATTAGCAACAATTAGCATTAATGTTATTTTTAATATAAATAATGCACTCAGTCATTTTATCATCAGAAACTTTAATGTGACAGGGGGTGGTGGGGGGGGGGTGCGGATAGGATTTTCCGCCCGCCCCCCAAAAGAATAAAAGTACCCATCCTCTATATTTTTCCGCCCTCCTATATTTGCACCCCCCCCACCAAAACAAAATACTTGGATAACTTTTAATGATAGTTTCAGTTGATATTTTTGTATAATCGAAGAGACTGAAATAAATTATGATTTAAAGATGAAAATTGGAGCGAATTGTAAACTAGAGTAAAATGTTTCCGGTTGACGAGCGAAAACTAGTCGACTTCCGTTTTGTATTGAGAGGACAATAATGTGCGATGCATGGAATGAATGAATGAGTGAGTGACTGACTGCATTATTGAATGATTGAATGAATGAGTGAATGATTCATAAATGAATGATACATAGAATGAATAAACGAATGAATGTATGGTTGACTGACTGATTAATTGATTGACTGACTGTTAGATTAATTGCACGATTGATTGACTGACTGACCGACTGAATGAATGAACGAATGAATGAATGAAGAAATGAATGAATATATCTTTGAACAAGTTGTTGACTAAAAGACTGAAACAGAATTTTATGAGAAAATAATAAATGACCAGAGAAGAAAATTTTTATTACAAAATAATTTCCATGTGAAATTAAAACAGACAGAAAATAGTGCACTTTACTCTCTCTCTCTCTCTCTCTCTCTCTCTCTCTCTCTCTCTCTCTCTCTCCCCCTCTCTCCATACTTATTATATAAAAAGTACCAATGACCCCTCGCACTTTTACACCCCCCCCTTCCAAAGTTTAAAATATCCACACTGTACCAATAATCCTAACAAGGGGGTACCACCCCCGCACCCCCCTCAATTTTTCTGACAATTTCTTACCAAAACGTCACCTACAACCTGAAGTTGTTACACGAATGGCACTAATTAAAATCATTTTCTAATCTTTATAAAGTTTAAAAGCTATTTTTGAAGAAGCGATTATTTTTAATTTGAATTTAATTGAGCGAAACAATCTTTTAGAAACAGAAGTGTTTGGATAGTTCTAGAAAATCAGGCCCCATCTTCTAACAAGTCCCGCCCCTTTAGGCTAGTAGCCTAGAAGTTTAGGCAATGCTGTTCAACTGTTAGGATTAGGGTTAGAGTTAGGGTTACAAAAGTTTCGATTAGATTGACTGATTATATATGTATATAATAGATTGATTGATTGATAGATTGATTAATTGATAGATTTATTGATTGATAGATTGATGAATTTATAGATAGATTGATTGATCGATTGATTGATCGATTGATTGATATATAGATAGATTGATTGATGGATTGGTTGATTGATAAATTGATTGATAGATTGGGTGATTGATTTATAGATAGACTGATAGATTGATAGCTTGAATGATTTATAGATTGGTTGATTGATTGGTTGATTAATTGGTTGATTGATAGCTTGATTGATTGATTGGTTGATTGATTGGTTGATTGATTGATAGCTTGATTGATTGATTTATAGATACACTGATAGATTGATAGCTTGATTGATTGATTGATTGGTTGATTGATTGGTTTATTGATTGGTTGATTGATAGCTTGATTGATTGTTTGATTGATTGATTGATACAGGATTGGTGTCAGGGTTAGTTAAGTAAATATTTAAAGTATAATTAAAGTATAGTTAAGTATATTTAAATTGTTTAATAAATTTCAACTAGAGGGGCGAGGCTTGTTAACAAATCTGCCTAGCAGCATATACTTCTGAAATAATTGAAACAGATTTGAAATCAACACAAAATTGAAATGAAGCACTTTAATGCTTTTATTATATTTTTCAATAATTTCAAAATTCAACTAAAATCCAGCAAGCTTAAAATATTGCAAGTGTTATACACTGAATAATATTTTAAATTTTAATAAAATTGTTAATTAATTAATCATAAAAATGTATTTCGTAAAGCAAAAGATGAAATTCTATATAACATCAATGAACGTTAAAAATATATTAGAATTTAGATTTTAATCTTAAAGGTATTAATTTTCTTTATTTGCAGACGGCATTCTGCAGATTAATATATCTATGTGCTTAAAGGCTGAGCGTTAGTTATAATAATCTATTAAAATCAAAATAATAAAAATAAAATAAAAATGTAAAAATAAATCAATAAAAAAAAGTTAAAAAAATCCACGTACAGCCATGTCCAAGTCATGAAGTTCCAGCAGCGTTGGCCTCTGTCTCATCCCCGCGGTCGTAGACAAAAGATTCCTATAATGATCCTCGTGAGGGAGGGTCTCCAGGGTATTCCTCCCAAACGTCTTCTGTCCCTGCATCGTATCGTATGACATCGTCGCGGTCGCGTCGGGGCTCCCCGTCGAGTCATTCCTACACCACCCGCTCACCCGCCGGGACCTCGCCCGTCTCTCCTCCTCGTCTTCATCCTCCGCCGGGGGAGGGTCGTTCTTACACCAGCTGCTTACCTTCCTGTCCTTGGGCCGCCAGTCGCTGTTCTCCTTCTCGTCCCCCGATCCGTCCCCCTCTCCCGGTCCCACGGCGAACTCGACCTTCGCGACGCGGAATCGCGACGGGTTCCTCCCCTCCTGCATCGAGTCGTCCACGGGGGAGGCGGCCGAGGGGAGATCCTCGGTGGACGAGGCGATCGAGAAGGTACACGACGGGGGCTGGCTTAACCGGGGCACCGCTTCCCGGTCACCGGTCACTTTATCACCGGTCACTCGGTCACCGGTCCCTCGGTCACCCGACGGTTTTGCAACAACGGGCGGCTCTGAGGGGCCGTTCTGGGGCGGGGCTGATCGTGTGGGCGGGGTCGATAACTGAGGTGGGCGGGGCTCTGTGGAGTGGGCGGAGTTTTGAGAATTGTTTACTTTAGACGCGAGCATCGTTTGTTTACAAACTTCGCGCAAAAAGTAAACAAGAAGTTGTTTGTTTATTTAATAGCGGTGTTCGCTATTTCCACTAATATAAATTCTTCTGAAATAAGATAAACTTTTTGTTTTCAGTAATTATTAGCAATAATTAAGGGCCTATTAGTTAGTTAATCAGTAGGTTAATGTTATATAATTATATACGTATTTAATTTTATATAATCATTTAGTTAGCATATAGCAAAGTACAAAAACGTACAAAAAACTTACAGTATTTATTCAATAAGATGTGGAGAAAAAGTTTATTTTAGCGATTACCTTAGTTGGAAATGAAATGAAAACAATCATGCATTAATAGAAAAAAAATTGCACGATAATTCTACCTATTTTTATTTTATTCGAGAAACTAATTCAACTTCAGTGACCCCTTCCCCCCAATATTAAAAGGATACATAAATCTACTACGACCTTGTACAATATAAAGTATAATAACGTTATATATTGAAACTCGAAAGTTTATTCTTATTATTGACATTTAGGGCCTACCTAAACAAATACACATTGAAACTTTGATTTATATTATAATTAACACCTGCATGAAATTATTTATTCAAAAAACACTATATAATATTATAATATTGATTATAATATTATGTAATTATAAATATGTATCAAATATGTTATTTGATAGGTTATTTCGTTATATTAATTAGGCATACATAGGAAACATAGGAAAAAATGTATTTTAATGAAAAAGATATTAATAGATATAATCTTACAGAATAATATATGAAAATAAAATCATATTCAATAGGCAACAGCAATATTGAAATGATAATTACATTTTGTATCTTATGCTAATTGTCATTTTAAGAGACTTTTGACAACAAACTGTCACAATCAAGTGCAACATGTATTCACAGTTGTATATTTAATATTGCTTTCTTGCAAAAGTAAATAATGATGGAAAGGCATGGCATTATTATCAACCTGTATTTATCAAACCGACACCGGGTGTATTTTTTTAATAGCACAACAGTCTCTGATGACATGCGTGAATACATTAACTGTAATTATGAGCATAACATCACGAATATGCGTGTATGTACAATGATAAAAAGTATTATTAATCATTCTGATCTATTATTACTTGTATCATGTAAAATGTAACACACATTGATATTGGATAATGTTCATATTTTGTACTTAATATATCAATATTTAATATTTCTGTATTGTCAATGAAATTATTTTTGATCTCTAAATAGTTTTATTGATTGACCAATTCAGGAATCTATTTTGTTTAAGTCCAGACCTACCTTAGGCATAATATATAAAAAAGTAATTTTTTACATAATTACACAACAAAACCTGCACAGGTCAATCTATGGGTTACTAGCCCATTAATAATTAAAAAATATATATCAAAATTAAATTTATTTAATCAGTGGAAGGGTAAAAATTTAATTAGCCACAATATATTTAATATCCCACCCCCTCTCACACCCTCGCCCATTCCCCTAAATACTAACCCAAATAATTGACGGCCCAGACAAATGGCTCGATATTAATTTGTAGGGTTATACGATTTGGGTTAAGATCAGGGTTAAGTTACGGTTACTGATATATGGTTAGGATTGAGTTTAGGGTTGGTTACGATTAGGGTTATTAAATAAATTAACTGGGGCCCGTTTGTCTGATTAATGTATTCGGGGCCGTTTTGTCTGGGTACCGTTTTTAAGTAATTCAAAATGTAACTGATGTTATATAATATTGGTGAGAAAGTCTATTACACTTAAAGCTCTTATCATTTTAATAATGCACTATATATAGTATAACATGTGGCTACATTAACCTAACAGTAACTAGTAATACAGTACAATCACTGGTAATTTTATAGTATGATATAATTATTAAGTAAATAAACTGTAATCTAGTCATATTTACTATACAGTATATGATAACATACAGCATAAAATTAATTATGTAAAACTTTATATACTGCTAGAGGCTATAAATAAAAGATCTTACCCTTGTAAAACAACAATAACAACTATTATTATAACGCCCAATAGTTAAAACTAGAAGTCAATACTTAACTAACTTACATTTAGTTTCTTCCTAGATTTCAATCAACGTTAAAAAACAAAGCAAACATTAAAAACTCATCACATTTAATTCACAATACAATACAACCACCGCTATAGCCCGACACGTGTTGCGAATAGAACAAAAATCCAGCCCCATTCATTTTTATATAATTTTGAACATCTGCTGGGCCAAGCACTCACCGCAGGCCGGTCAAGCACGTGCGCGGCCTATCTAGCCTACAGCCTACAGGCTACACAAAGCGATAGGCTGCAGGCTGTAGGCTGCGGAAGCTGAAGATAAGCCTAGAATGAAATCGCGGGCACTTAATTAAGTATGCGAGGTTAATTATAATAATACGTGCTCTGCGTTTTATATTTACAAGGTCTACGTGGAATTAGGTTATTTATTACAGACATAATGAGAATTTGTTTTCTCAATTGAAATATGTTTTATGTAATAATTAAATTTGCAAAGAATATTAATTTAATTTGATTAATATTAATTAATGTTCCTGCAATATTGCTGTTTACATCAGAGTAGTTCAGTTTTATAATATGACACTTGACATATAAATATTCTAGTCACTTATCATACAGTCAAATAAAATCTGAGAAACAGAAGATAGATACTTGAAAGACATGTAACATAATTACTGGGGAAATATTTACTTGTGTTCGAGAATATTAAGCCATAAGACACTTAATAGAAAATCTAATCATTCTAACTTGTAGAAGCCAGCTTTTGGTCTGCTGGAATATTATAATAAATTCTAATTTAATTTAGAAACATTGAGAATCTAAATTATACAAATAAATTTACTAATAGTTAGTATATACAGTCTATAATGAATTTAGTAATTTTATGAAAAATGGAAATTAGGGTTTGACCTATGTTGCAGTATAACTTTCAAATTTAAAATCATATTTAACAAATTAAGAAAATGCTGAAGCTTTTAAAAAAAATTGAGGGGGGAGGGTGGGGGCAAGACCCTTTATAAATCGCAAAATTGAAATAAAAATGTATGAAACTGTTCTTAAAATTTATTCTTATTTTTATTTTCTGCTGCGCTTTATTCATTTGCTATTTAAATTTAAAAAAGTTAAAATTTAATTTAAATTAATTAATTATATCATAATAAATTATATTTAATGAAATTTTATTTATTGTAATAATAAATCTAATTATTAATAAAGTAATTAACTCTATTGTCGTATTGTAATACATTTTTAATCATAATTAGAATATATTTACGACAATTTTGCGTAAAAGACGGCCTGGCCCATTTAATTATTACATTTAATTTATTAATTAAGCTAATTAGTTAAAAAGGATAAATTTATTTAAATTTTTATGATATTTAGTATGTCATCAGATAATAGATGAATAATGGAGAGAAAGATGGATAAAGCCAAATACACTGAATGCAGATTTCTTATACAATCATCGGTAATATGAATTTTCTATCTTTTTAGTAATTTTAAGCTTCCTATATTTTTATACTTAAAAAATGTATTAATTTGCCGGCACTTTTCTATTTATTCGATGATTTGCGTACTTTTTGTATTTTTTGCGATGTTTTTTGTAATTGTAGCTGGGGGATGTTATAAAGGGTCCGGGGGAGTCCAATTTAAGACGTCTACATATGCAGGTTTTATCATTTTTCGTTTAGTATCCACTGCATTATCATCATTATCATCATCATTATCATCATTATCATCATCATCATCATCTTCTGCATCATCATTATGGCTATCATCATCATTTCGTTAAATTTTTATTGACAACAGCTGTATCAATATTGATGTGGTTTAAATTGCAGTATTTATAAAATTATCATTATCGTCATTTTTGTCATCATTATTATCATCATTATCTCTTTTATTAATTAATGACATCATTAAATGAGACTAAAATTTAACGGTTTTTTAGATTTATTAGTAATAATTTGACTTCAAATTCTGTCAATTTTTTATTGTTTGTTTTATCAGCATCGCGCGATTATAAACATTTCAGATTCTGTCACAGCCGAGAAGTCATTTTTATTCTTCTATTTTTTATGACTTATTACTTTTATTTATGTAGTTTTATTTTTTATTTATTTATTTATTATGTTTTTCATACTTTGTGTACGCATCGAATTAAGGTTATTAATTATTTTATATATTTTATTTACTTGTTATATTTTAAGTTGCATTGAGTAGAGATTTACGGTAGTTTTTAGAATTATATCAGACTTTTTCATTCTATATTCTTTAAGGTCATCATTTTTTGTTAGTTATTCTAGTAATCACGCGAATTCTAACTTGTTGCACCCTTTAATAAAATCTTAATTTATAAAATTTATTAATAGCGTCAGCTGTAGTTAAATACATTGAATTGGATTTCTGTTGACAAAAATTTTTTTTTTTAATTTTGAATTTTTTCTGTAAAATAAAAGTCATTTTATTGTTGAATTTTTATTTTATGTTAGGATTTTAACCCTGGGGGGTTTTGACTTGGCAGAGCTCTGTGACACCCTACAGGATATTATAAATGGACTGGGGGAGGTGGTGTTTTTTATAGATGGATGGATGAATGGATGGTTAATTGGATGGATGGATGGGATGAATGAATGGATGGTTGGATGGACAGATGGACGGTTGGATGGATGAATGAATTGATGGTTGGATGGACAGACGGATGGTTGGATGGATGAATGAATGGATGGTTGGATGGACAGATTGGATGGATGAATGGTTTTATGGATGTATGAATGGATGACTGAATGGATGAATAGATGGATGGGTGTTTACTTTCTGTGTTTTAGAAAGCAAAGTTAAACGAATCAAGTGATGAATGCTTTGTTTGTCTGTTAATGGATGAATCAGACGTTGAATATTTGACAGGAATTGAACAATATCAACTTAGTGATATATTAGAGGTGCTTCTTATTCCTTATTCTTACTTCCCCTGAGTCTTTATTATATTTTAATTGTTATAAATGAACTTTATTGTAATAATGGCTAAATTAGTATATAACAGTAAATAAAGATTTTCTGTGATTATTTTTTAAAATTTATATCAAACAGTTGTTACAGTAGAGAGATGAAATATTTGATCTTCTTATTACTTATTCTTTGTTCCCTCGCTTTTTGATCCGTTTAAAACTAAAATGACATACTTGTGATTTTTTTTTCAATGCGCTTAAACTTAAACGCGATTTTTTAAAATTATCAAATATTTGATATAAAAAATTTAAAAGGGGTTTGTGGGGGGGGTGTGTTGCCCTTAGATGACGGGGACCAATGTCGATGTGTTTGTGATGCGTTGCCCTGAGTCAACCGATCGCGTGATTAGGGTTAGGGGCATGTCTAAAAATATAACAAGATGCGTTTATGGAATCTACGAATTGTTGCAATGGGTGAGTAGATTTAACTGTTCGTATTTTCAATTATTGTATTATTTTAGATGTTTTTTTTTTAAATGAGATTTTTGTGTTGAGTATTCAGGGTACGACTTGTTGCACCCTTTAGTTAGAAGTCTGATGTTGCGAATGATGATGATAATGATGATAATGATGACGATAATGATGATAAATTGTTATAATTAACAGAGTGAATGATAGTTAATGATATTACATGATAATGAGTGATAATGAATGATTACAATAGCAATAATGATGATAATGATGATGATAATGATGATAATAATGATAATATATCAGTATTATAAGATAATGATTAATGATGAGTATTATGATGATAATGATAATTATAATAATGATAATAATAATAATGATAGTATTGATGATTAGATTGATAATGATGATGATGATAATAGTGATTATGATGATAACAATGATGAAAATGTTGTTGACAGTTTTCCAGTGACTCATATAAGCTTCGCTACAATGCCAATAATGCCAAGGAAGAGTTCATAGCTGACTATGGGGGGTACGCCCGGTCCCCCGCTGAATTAAATAGGCCCCCCCTCGAACCCGGAAAACATTTGACGGTTATTTTTAAACTGTTTTGTATTAAGAAATTAAATGTTAGCTTGGGAGAAGGGTACAAAAAAGGAGATTGAAGAATACGGCATCGTCTGTAGGCCTGGTAGAAGGGTACATCGGGAAGAAAAATGAGAGAATAAGTTGATAGGCTTGGCAGAAGGGTACATCAGAAAGAAAGATAAGAGAATAAGTTGATAAACTGTAGGCTTGGTAGAAGGGTACATCGGGAAGAAAGATGAGAGAATATTAATGTAATATGAAAGCTATTACTGTACAGGCAGAGAGGGGGGAGCCTGGCTCAATAAGCAGACATATAGATAATGACTCATCAGAACAACACGGCGGCCATCTTGTTAGTGCTAAATACTCTTTGCCTCTCTCTGTAAGTGTCTCTTTGTTTAATTAATTAATTAATGAAATTAATTAAATTAAATTGATTAATTAATAGTTACAAAATATTATTTTTTTTTTTTTTTTTTTTTGTGCATCGTCTTCAGTCTCGAGGTTATGATTAGCACAAAATGGAGTGGATTTAAATTATTTTTATTGTAATATTTATAATTTTTATTATAATAATATTTATTATTGTTATGGTTAAAAAGATATGTATAAAATGGTTAAAAAATACTTAAGTTATACAATAGTTCAATATAAAGAAGTGCTATATACAATAATAAATAGCAATATACAACTCTTTCCTGAAGCAACGACTCGTTTTGGCGGTGCAGCGGGGTAATGCGGCGGCGGCAGTGCTGGGAACTTTTGGAACAGTTTCCCAAGACACTTTTTAATCGTCTGATTTTTAAATGTTTGAACGTTTCTCAACCTTTTTATACACTATTATGTTATATAACAATTATTATTATTATTATTATTGTTTTTATATTGTTGTTTGTTCATCCAGTTACTTGGTGTGTTTTTGTCCAATGAAAAAGAGCGCTTGATTCAAATAGAAAAAGAGGCGGGGGCTAGGATTATGATTGACAGAGGGGGGGGAGGGGGCGGCGCAGGGGGGGGTGGCGACGCTATTTTTACAATCACGGGGGGCG
>JAQIXG010006168.1:0-10598 GCA_034700105.1 Oconnorella tubifera
AACAGTTTGAGCCGGCCTAGGACCCCTAGGGGAGGAGGGGTAGAGACACTCTTACCTTTAGTGGGTAGATAACAGTTTGAGCCGTAGCCCCGGCCAGGGACCCGGCTGTGAACCGTTCTACGACTGTTATCTCTCGTTGAGCGTCTCCCAGCATCATCTTCTTTATCTACACACAACCATCTGGCAGACGTGTCGTCCAGATATATATAAATAACTGGGTGGTGCAACTTGAGCGTTAATGAAAAAATGACTGAAGGTATGAATGAACAAGTGAATGGATCAATGAATGAAGGACTGACTGATGGTATGAATGAGCAAGTGAATGGATCAATGAATGAAAGAATGACTGATGGTATGAATGAACAAGTGAATGGATCAATGAATGATGGGTTTAACTGCGTTTAGTCTGCCATAAATCTATGCTGAATGACCAGGTACTGCTCCTCTATCACACGATTGTTATTTATTCTTTTATATTTAAACTTATTGTGTGCCTCCATCTAGTGAGTGAATTGTATGCCCGACAACTGTTCGGGTATCAGTGAACCCTGCAAAACATTTTTCTTTAACCTGATTTTCAAACCCTAATCATTGTAAAAGACTGAAAAGTTATAATAAAAAATTGTACAGACTTACAACACAAAACTTGCAGGCCTACTAGTGATAAACTGTTTGTGAGGTCACGTTCAGGTCAGTGGTTTTATTTACCTTTCAGCAAAGAGTGATTTAATTTCGCTGGGTGATTTAATTTCGCGAAATGATCGACAAGATCTTACTGATTGATTGATTGATTAATTGATTGATTGATTCCAACAGAGGTGACTCATTAAACATTGTAATCTTAATATAGATTGTCTTAAACCAAAATGCAAATGATGACATGAGAACGTTTGCCGTACTTGTTCAAAGGCTCCAAACTTGACGGCTGATTCTGGTGCTATCTTGATGACGCTCGCCCTGTTCCCCTTCCACAACGATCTCACACCCCCCTCATCCACCATCCGCCGGAACACCGTCCACAGATTAGAGTCTATCTTCGACCCAAATACCTGATATATCAATAGTACAATAAGGCGATCATTAGAGAGAGGATATAACAGGAGAGATATTTATATGATAACATTGCAGGCAGACGTTACAGCCATCAACGGCACCAATGATGCTTTCAATCCAAGTCGAAACTGGTGTAACTCTTTTTCATTCATTCGTTCGTTCCTTCCTTCCTTCATTCATTCATTCGTTCATTCATTCATACATTCCTTCATTCGTTTGTTCGTTCGTTCGTTCATTCATTCATTCATTCATAGATTCATTCGTTTATTCATTCTGAAAGTAATACTAGAAGAAAGCTACCTCTGTGTTCATAAGAAACCTTGCATACGGTATAACGTTATCCGTAGTGTGAGTCTACTAGCAGTAAAGAATTTCATAAAAAAATATATTACCATCTTCATCGTTTTCTTTTATTGGATAAACATGACAAAATGGCGTATTTGAGGGAAAACAATCTGCATTGATTACGGGCTGGTCATAAAGTAGAATCTGCTTTAGCTTTAATTTATTTATTAGTAAATTATTAAAAACTAGGCTAATTACTACCAATAACGTTTAGTTTATGCCCAGTTCAGACCAAACTTTACTCGTCGGCGAGTACTCGTCGACGAGAAAAAGTGAAAAAAAACAAACTCGTTTGTTTTCTGCGACTTACTCGTCGACGAGTAAATCGCAGATGAAAAGTGATTCAGACCAAGCCCTTCACTGACACTGCTCAACTCGTCGACGAGTACTCGTCGACGAGTTGAGCAGTTCAGACCAAAGTTTCTGCGATTTACTCGTTAACGATTACTCGTCGACGAGTACTCGTAGGCTATTTTTCAGTTCAGACCAAAGTGTATCGTCCGCGATTAATCGCCCGCGATTAATCGTAGGTTAGTGGAGCAGTTCAGACCAAAGCTTGTCGTTAACGAGTACACGTCAACGAGTAAGGTCAGTCTGAACCGAGAAATTTACTCGTCGACGAGCTGCTTGGTGTGAACCACTTATTAGTAATGTATCCTACTTGTAGCATGATCTTGAGCCTGTCAAGAGGTGCCGTGGCTGTCCTCGACACAACCCCAGCTATCCCCCCGGCCACAGGTAGCGCCAGATAGCCTCACGCTCCTTGATACAGTAGTCCTGGGTACAGGTCAACTGTTCTCCTATGTCTATCATCTGAGGCAAACATACAAGTGAATGAATGAACGAACGAACGAATGAACGAACGAAAGAATGAATGAATGAATCCTTGATACAGTAGTCCTGGGTACAGGTCAGCTGTTCTCCCATGTCTATCATCTGAGAGTTAGACATACAGGTACCTGTACCAGCCGCATCTGTATTTGTTCCGGGAAATATATTGTTTAATGCTACATCCGGAATTAATCAAGTTAGTCCCTCTCCCAATGTACAGCTGTCGGATACTGTGCCACTGCCTCCCGTCGTCTCCGCTCCTATGGGCACTCTGGTTGATTCGTCATCCGTGCCTGCTTCCTCATCGGTAATACAATCAACCGTGGATCTAAGTTACATTAACGACGTATCCGGTAGGCCTGACATGGTTGTCCCTCGCAATCAGCAGTCGTTGACTGTCGGCGGAGGGAGGCCTGGTACTCAGGTCATCGCCGGGTAGTGATGATTTACCTCTCCCAGTCACCTTAAACTGTTACTACGGCAATGCTCGCAGTCTCAAAAATAAACTGTTCGATTTGAACGATATTTTATCCGGAGGAGAATATAGCGTCGTTTGTTTTTCCGAGTCATGGCTATCCTCAAGGGTGACCGATGGTTTGTTGGATCCCGGTGGTCGGTATAGGGTTTATAGGAAAGACAGATCGGATGGGTACGGGGGTGTGTGTATTTTTATTTCCTACTCTGTTTTATCGTCACATATTGAAATATTTTATGATGATTCTTGCGGCGCTGAGGTAATTGCGTGTCAGATGGTTCATGACAGTTTTAAACTTAATCTGATTTGTTTAATTGCCCTCCTGACATACCTATTGAATCATTTAAATTGGCCTTAAGAGGACTGGAATCCGTATGTAATGCTTCTGATACATGTCTGTTATTTGGTGACTTTAATCTTCCCTCTATAGATTGGAATAGCGACTTTGATTATAACCAACCTAAACCTAGACTTCTTAAAATTTTGTTCAAACCAGGGCTACACACAAGTTGTAAATTTTCCGACAAGAGGAAATTCTTTTCTTGATCTAATCTTAACTAATGACCCACTAATCATATCAAATATATTAGTTTCTGCTTCTTTCAGTACAAGTGACCATAACAGTATAACCTTGCAAATAATGCAAAATTAAAAGTATCCTTGTGAGATTAGAATTGTGTTGATGTGTAATTGATCAATGTGCGAGACGTAAAGTGATCTGACCTTGTGACCGCGGACGCGGCTATACCGATAAGCTGATTCGGGGTGACAAAATAAAATGTCGCCGGACAAAATGTCGCTGGACAAAATATCGCGGATAGAATGGCGTGCGGACAAAATGGCGCTGGACGAGATGTCGCGGATAGAATGCTTCTATATCAGGGTTATAATCATAATCATCATCGCTTGTCTGGCGGGAGACGTTGCGTTAGCGACCCTAACGTTCTTTTACTTGGTTTAGCTCGTCTCAGCCAGATCTTATCTTTACTAAACTGACTTGCTATGTAAGGTATAACTTTCCTCATGTTGATTCATTTTCCAGTTCTGTAATTCCCTCTGTAGCATTGAAAAACACTCTTTGTATGCTTGTTTGTATGTGTGTCTTTTTATGCTGATGTGACGTTAGATGGTAAAGAAATAGAAATAAAAATAAAATAAAATACACTTGCTTCATCATCCCACAATTAAACGTCTTACTAAAGGGTGCAGCAAGAGATAGAGTTCGAGTACAGAGGCTCTGATAGCTGTTGAATTAAGCGTCTTACTAAAGGGTGCAGCAAGTGATAGAGTTCGAGTACAGAGGCTCCGATAGCTGTTGAATTAAGCGTCTTACTAAAGGGTGCAGCAAGTGATAGAGTTCGAGTACAGAGGCTCTGATAGCTGTTGAATTAAATGTCTTACTAAAGGGCGCAGCAAGTGATAGAGTAAGTACAGAGTCTACTATTTGCTACACCCTTTAGTAATCTATTTATACCTATAATGAGGCCGATGGTCTGTGCCGTCCACAAGCCTGGTGTTTCCTTCAGCTCTGAGTGCCAGGTAAAAGTTAATGATGCTCTCTATGAGACATGCAACAAACAAGCCTGCCAGGTATTTCTTATAATCATATCATTCCTATTTTAATATAATCAGATCTGAGACTTCAGTCAATTCATCCACATACAGCTCTGTAAACCTACAATATACATGTCTGTCTCTCTGTCTGTTTGTCTGTCTATTTCCCTCTAAGTACCCCTTCTGACACCGCCTTTTACTCTTCCCATTAAATCCCAACTCTAACCCTAACCCCTGGAATATTTTTAAAGAGAGGAAGTGTAATTGCAGGTAAAATAAAATAATTTTTAAACCTGTTTCTAATGCCAAGAGGCAAATCTTTCTTTCCCACATCTGTAGCTGGATTCATACAGGCAAACAATCTCAAGTCTGTGTGTCTTATTATAGGCTCTGTGTCACTGTACACAAACAACAGTCTGTCTGTTTGTCTGTCTGTCTTTTTAGCCATGTCTGCCTGTTTATTTAGCTATATGTTTGTCTGTCTGACTGTCACTGATAACGATGATGATAATGATAAAAATGATGATGATGATAATGATAATAATAGTAATGATGATGATGATAAAATGATGATAACGATGATGATAAGAACGATGATGACGATGATGATAAAATGATGATAACCCTAATCCTAACCCTCTCTCAGTTAGTACTATAGACCCGCTTGAACTGTCCAGCAATCCGCTTAAACATTCCAAAGCCTCAGCTGTTGCCAAATTGATCTCATCAAGTAGAATCCAATCACCTTTTTTAATGCACTAACCAACACACCCTGAAATATACGCGTCTCTAACATCACATCAGCTCAAGTTTGGCTGTTTAGTGACGTGTCGCAAATAAAATATTTTTTGACAGAAACATTTTTAATTACAATCTACTGCAACGCGTTAATAATAATTGCAATACTACGCTTTTAATATTTTTTAACTATAATCAATTGCAGCTATAATTATACTTACAATTTGAGAATTCTGACTATACAGTGTATAGTAAATATTTTTAATTATAATCAATTGCTACAATAATTATAATTACAGTTATTATTAATTTTCGATCTCAACTCGCCGATTTGGCGAGTCGAGTTAACAATAGAGTTGAGATAACTCTAGCGTTAATTTGTTTTGAGTAATAGTGCCATGTGATGTATAGTTATGAAATCTTCAACTAATTTACTATTTAGTTTCGCTATATCAAAAGCGCCATTTATGACGTAGCGATTAGATCTTTAATTAATTAACGCGTTAGTTTCATTTTTTTTTCGCTACATTCGAATGGCCTTAAACTCGTGACTGGCCTTAAACCGCTTCGCTTATACTAATCTGTTCTAGAAGCCTCACTGAATTCTAAACAAGTTTAACACGTTACTACAAACATTCTTCTATACACAGGTCTGTGTTGCCAGACCCCTCGTCTTGCTTTATGATATTTTAATCAGGCACACTTGATAATTAAATTAAAATTATTATTTAAGATAATTATTTAAAAGTTTGATTGCATCGCTGCCTATCTATTAAGCATCAGCTCACTCTCGTCTTATTTTGATATTTTAATCAGGCGCACTTGTCACTTGATAATTAAAATTGTTTAAAAATCTGCTGTAATTATATGTAGAAGATGTTATTATAGATCCTTATTTAAAATTATCTTTAGTTAAAATCAAAAAATGAAAACATTATTTTGTTAATTCATTTCATTCAATGAATTTAAGAAGTTATGCAATACTAAGAATTGTAATTATTTTAGTAATCATTCGCCAGATGGAGACATATATTTTAGCTAACAATTAAATGTTGGCGTACACTTTATGATTGTAACTTAAACAATAATTTAATATTTTCATTTATTCTTTATATTGTTATTTTATAATTGTTTAATAATAATTATTTAAATATAAGTGATTTAATCAATAGATAGAATTAGTGTCTTCTTTTAGTAGACTTATTTTAAAACAACACAATAGGATTTACAACAAGACAATATTGAAATTAAATATCAAACGCTAGAAATCAATATTCATAAGAAATTGTTCTTTAAAATCTAATTAAGTAAATTAATTAAGAAAGTAAAGTCGTAGTTTAATTAGTAAATGCTAATTAATCAATATAGAAATTGATTGAGATACAATAGATGATTTGATTTTTAAAATGAATTTTTATTTTAGTGAAGAATTAAAAAAAATAAGCTTTAATAGTCAACAATTTATGCCTATTTAAGATTATGCAAAATATTTTTAATGCTTGTTAAATATTTTTTATTATTATAAATAGCTATCGTTTCCTTTATTAGAATATAAAGAGATTGTCAGATTTTTGACGGTTAATACCCCCTCATCATAAAATAGTTCCAACATCCGCCCCTGTCAATAATTCAAATACTATTTGTGAAATATTTACAAAATAAATCGAAATTAAAAAAATTATCTATTATTTCACACTACAATATAATCACAATAGAAAAATTGGAAATAAATGTGTTCTGATTAAAGTCAATAAAGTGAAGATTTAAATTATATAATTATAGAAACAAAAAACGACACAAAATGAATAAAAACAATAAACAACAAAAATATGTAAATTGTCAAAATATTCTTCATTGGATACACAGTAGTTTTTAGTTTTTTATATTGTATGTGGACTTTCTTTAAAATATCAGAAACTAACCCGGACAACGCGGGAGTAAATTCTGCTAGTTATTATTATAAATAAAGTTATAGATGACATTCATGAATCTACATTTAACTAAGTTTAGTTTATAAAATGTAAATTTAATATTTGATATAATTTGTAGTTTACTTATTGAAATAAAGTAATAAAAAAATGATAGAGATTAAAAAAATTATTTTTAGAATCTCGAAACTTTACAATTATAGTAATATAAAAAATTGGAATTGTTGAACTTTAGAATGCACAGACACACACACCCACACACTCACATACACTCACACACACTCTCCCTCGTAGACCCACACACACGCACACAAATTATTTCTTTCAAAAATTAGTTAAATTTGTTGAATTATTTTGATTTTATTAAGAAATGTATTAAAGTTAAAATTAAATAAAAATTTTAATTAAAATTAAATTTTAAGTTAATTTTAAATCACAAGTAAAATTTTTAAAAATTTGAAAATAAAAATATCATTTAATTTCCTAAAATAGCGAACGTGGGATGAGATAGTTTGTAGGGTGGTGGCTGAAGGACTATTGCTGGGGGTGTATGATTGCACATCTGCGCGTCTCTTGGTATCTCGCGCTCCTGGCTCTGGTGTCTGGCTTACCGCACTGCCCACTGCATCTCTCGGTCTGAACTTTGATAACAGTTTATTGAGTCGCGATTGGCCTTCGACTGGGATCTCCTTTGGTGCTGCATCATATCTGCATTTATAGCGCAAAATTGATAAATTTGGTCACTATGGTTTGGCTTGCAAGCGTAGTGCAAGCGCCACTAGCGACACAATTTCCTCAATGATGTCATCCTGCGTCCTCTCCAAAGTGCCAATGTGGCCGCAGTGCGGGAGCCGCAAGGACTTGCGCGTTCTGATGCTAAGAGGCCAGACGGTGCTTCTCTAGTACCCTGATCAAGGGGCAGATGCCTTCTATGGGACGCCACATGCCCGGATACTTTAGCTCCATCATACATTCAAAGGTCAGCGGGCGTCGGGTTCGGCGGCAGCTTTGGCGGACTCAAAAAAAGCAATCCAAGTATGCCGCACTCTCAGTCTCCTGATAATTCCACGATTTTGTCCCCATCGCAATAGAGACACTAGGCACATGGGGAAACTTGGGGATTACCTTTGTGAACGAGTTGGAAAGACGAATCTCCATCGTATCAGGAGATCCTAGGCTCGTTCCTCATGCAACGCCTCGCTTTGGCCGTGCAGCGGGGAAACGCGGCGGCAGTATTGGAAACTTTTGGGGCAGGATCCGTAGACGACAATTAGATGATTTTTAAATGTCTTGACAATTATTGTATATTTTATGGATTGTATTTTATATTTAATTCTAAATTGATTCTATAATTGATGTATTGTTATTTATATCTGCACATTTTTCACTTGTATATGTTTTTGCACCATGCGCAACAGCCCATAAGGCAGTTTGTATATTATTTTATCATGTATTTCTTTTCAATATAAATATTATTATTATTAAAATAAATGAAGTAATGTAAAAAAAATTTAATTTGCTTGATTTAATTAATTTAAATATGAAAAGCTTTTATTTTAAACTTTAGGCTTTATTTTCTTCTCTGCATGCTGAAAGAATTTGTCAGGGCCGATCATGAAATTCCAGTTTACTCCGTATGAATTGCCTGTATCATTATATCGTCCATTGAGATTTGCACAGATACATATAGGACGTACCATCAAGCTCCGTGACCCACGTCAGCACAATTATCAATCCATTTATCATTATCATTATCATAAGTGGTGAACTGATTTCCCAATGAATCTCCTGAAACAATGAAACATTTCTTAATTCATAATTATTTAATAATTAATTTTAAATTATATAAAATTATTGCATTACGCATAAAATTAGTGTTATAATTCAACGCATTACGATTAAATTAGGAAATAAATACAAAAAACTATTGCTATGTTTTATTAACATATTTTAAATATATTATTAATATATTTAAATATGTTAATAAAACAATAGCAATTGATGTCTGTATTTATTTCTTAATTTAATAAAATATATTACAATCAGTGACGTCGGTATAGTTGGTGTCACTCGGTAACTCATGGTGTCACACTTCATTTCAGAGAAAAGTAAATTTAAGGTTCAGAGTTAATTTAACGATTTCAAAAAAGTTGACTACCTTTTTATAGTCTTAATTTTCGATTTAATTTTAAATTATTTACGTTTTTTCTCAGCAGCACAAAAGTCTCAATGAATTTTTAGCTTCATTAGAATTTTTAATGTTATTATTTAGTGTCACCCCTCCATTAACGTATCAAAGCGCGGTCCTACCTCATAGTGACATCATAGATTACAAACAACAACAAATATATATACAAAGATACAATGAAGTTACAAATAAAACTTAATTTGAACAATTATTTCATTTCAACAAAGATTAATAAAATCTGACGCCCTTTTTCCTATAAATATTCAAAAAGTTTCAGTTACCCCAGTGAAAATTTTAGCAATCTGAAATAATTACATTTCTAATGCGTCTCATAAAATATCTAAATAATAAATGACTCAATCTCCGTTATTTAACCACCTTTACAGACTGTACCCGATTTAGACTAAATTAACAGGCACTGAAGATAAGTTTCGGCTTCTGTAGAATTTGTTTAATTTTCGAAGTATTCAATTTGGCTAACATTTTAAATTGCATTAACTACATTTCACCACTGCGTTGTTTTATTAAGAATTACATGACTTCATCTTGGTCCCTTTTTTAACTGCTGACTTGCTGATAATTTTCCCACCAGCAAATTTATTTCTTTGCAGCACCTAATTATTTATATTCTATCTATGCCTTCTTCTGGGAGAACAAATAATTATTTCAAAAATTATTTATGCCTGTACGTCCTAGGTACATGGCCTTCAAGCGATTTTAGGACGATTAGACCCCGGATTGTTCGTCTTGGACGGTTCGTTCTGCGGACGGTTTATTCTGCGGACGGTTCGTTCTGCGGACGGTTCGTTCTGCGGACGGTTCGTTCTGCGGACGGTTTGTTCTGCGGACGGTTCGTTCTGCGGACGGTTTGTTCTGCGGACGGTTCGTCTCTAGGACGATTCGTCTCTAGGAAAGTTCGTCTGCGGACGGTTCGTCTTAATACATTATTATTTTTTTTATAAAATATATTATATATTATGTATATATATATATATAAATTGAAATAATGAGTAATTATATAAATAATGAAAAATTATGAATGTAAAATCCAAATGAAAGTAAAATAATTAGACCTATAATTGAAGTTAGTAAAAATGAAACATAGAAAATTAACCAGAACCGCATGAGGTTAATTTTCAATTTTGATAAAATAAAAAAAATTAAAATTAACTGTGAAAAAAAACATTAGCTCTGAGACGATCCAAAGCCCGTTTACAAAAATAGGATGGGTGTAACGTTCCTAACTTCATTTTTTATTTACCGGCCCACTTTTTTTTGCAAATGTTAAAATGAGTTTTGGTGCAAAGGCCGGAAGCGGATTGGGCTTTGATGACGGCTTGGGAGAGATGTATGTTTTTGTGATTTATTTGGTTTTTATTTAATTTAATTTTAGGGAGCTGAGCTGATCCTCATTGCTGTTGTGATCTCTTAGCACTACGGCACATAGATTGCCAATGGCCCCACCGATTACAAAAATGACATTGAC
>JAQIXG010006169.1:0-10598 GCA_034700105.1 Oconnorella tubifera
GAGTTCGTCTCTATCTTGGGGCACGTTGGGTCTCGCTTTTGTGAATGAGTTGGGCAGACGGATCTCTATCGTCTCAGAAGATCCAAGGTCCATCTCTTTCCGGAGGCAACATCTTGCTTTGGCTGTGAAGCGGGGAAATGCGGTTGCGGTGCTGGGAAGTTTCCCAAGACAATGTTTAATTTTATCATTTTTAAAGTTTTAGTTTTTGTTAACCGAATTTTTATTGGAAATTCTCATTAACACTATTAACTTTCTGTATTTATATAACCATTATACCATATCTTTTAAATAATAGTTTAAGAAAATAAATATTTACTTTAATAACAAAAATACTTTATACTTATATTAAAAGGTACTACTAATGAAAATAATGTTGAATAATACAGAATTAGTAATAATTTTACAGACTTTGGACATTGATTGTACATAAATTACTTTATAAAATATTTCTCAAAATGTTACGAAATGCTTTATGAGTATGTAGCCTACATCGTGCTGTTATTGTTATTTAACAATAACGGTAGTAACGGCTCTTGTAATCAAAGTCAATTTTTGTAGCATCATGTTGTAGAAAAGCCCATAATGAGCTACTTCCCGAAACATTCAACTATTAGGGCCTACATAGTGTTATACAGTATGATGTGCCTAAGAAGTTAATGTAATAAGATCGTCGTAGTTTTTGAAATATTTAATTCAGTCAATTCAGGTTTTTAGCTTATATTAGAAAATTGATGATTCTATAATGTTTACTGTACGATGTTTACATTTTGCAGATAACCATGAAAAGATTTGTTGTGTTTACGTCACTTTGCTTACTTTCACTATGCGTTATATTTATATTAAATCAAGCAAGACTCAGCAAGCCTACCAACTGGCCTGTGGTCAAAAAAGTGAGAGCTATCTTGCATAAATTTGAGACACCAGCTCAATGCAAAGAAATGTATCAAAGAACGAAAGCCAAAGAAATCTGGCTGAACGAAAACTTAACAAATTACGTGTCTCCATTTTTAAGGTTACTTAATACCACGAGAAATGAAACGTTGTACCTTAACCTAAAAGTGGGAAACAGATTAGGAAACAATATCTTCCAACTGGCCTCGCTTATGGGAATCGCTTTAAGAAATAACCGTACACCGGTCCTTACGTACGCTGACTTTACGCGAGTTAATCATTATTTTCAAGATATGCCAATTCTTAAAAATAACAGCATAGTGAACAGTAGGGAGACGAAATTCAAGAGCCTTGTAGAAAACGTGAGGGCATGGGATCTGAACAACCCAACAGATCAACTACCGATGGTAAACATAACCTTATCGAAGTATCTGGAGTCCAGGGAGTATTTTCGTTCCTGCGAAGACGATTTGCGAAGAGTTTTCAAGTTTAAAGAAAAAGTTTTATCTAAGGCTCGTGATTTTATGAATAATGTAACGATAATTAATGGAATAAAGAGAACTTTGACAAAAGTTGCGGTACACTTCAGACACACGGACTTATTTAATCTGCTGTATTCTAATCGAACATATGCCGAGCTTTCCATGCTGAACTTTGTTCGGAGAGCAATGGATTACTTTCTTGGATGTTACGACTCGGATCGTGTTTTATTTATCATCATGAGTGACGATGTGCCTTGGTGTAAGAAACAGATAAATAGATCTAATGTGGTATTTTCTGAAGGACTGAATCCTGGTGAGGATTTGGCTCTTGGTTCATTATGCGATCACGCCATTATTACAATAGGAACATTTGGTTTTTGGACTGCTTGGTTTGCCAATGGGATAACCGTTCATCCAATAAAAAATCATTTAAAATTAGGATTGATTATATATCCTGGTTTTGTGCAAAATCCTGATGGTCGGAAAATCTTGCGAAGTGTCTCTTCTCGCTCGCCGCCAAATTCTGTCGAAATTTAATTATATCCTGTCTAGATCTTAATCTATATTTAAAAATTAACTGATACGTTTTAGACATTGTTATAATACTGTCTATTATGACTTTAGCTTTAACTTTAACTTAGATTTACATTCTATGCTGTTCGTGCCTTCAACGAGCGCTTCTTTCTCATTGTTGATCAGGTTATGCCAAAATAGCTTTTTTCTCTGCCTCGATTCGAGGACTTTATAAATAGACCCATAGCATGTGTGGATACTGGTGGTTGTCACATTGAACACAAGTTGTAAAACAATATCAAATTGAATATTTTATAACCATGTAAGATTAAACTTAATAAGAAATTGTTTCTTTTGTCAGGATTTATTTCGATGCATGAGTTTGAACCATGAAAACAAGATAGTGGGTAACGTTACATTAACACGACAAATTTGTCCCATTATCTATGACTGGCCCCATTGACACATAAATTATGAAGTTATTATTCTATAATATCTGTAATATCTTAATGTGTAGATCGGTAACAGAATATCTATTATCCAAAACAAATGCTGAATCTCTGAAACGTAAAGCTAAAAAATAAGATTTCAATCAATAGGATAAAACACAAAAAACATCTTATTGTGTGTGATTTTAGTTTAGATACTGATGCGACATCTAACGAATACAATTGTCTGTATTTTGTACCCTTCCACAATGATAATTTAATATTGAAATAGAATACAATTTCAATACACCAGTATCTACTTTAGACTATAGATTGACCAAGTGGGGAGCGGGGGGGGGGGTTCCGAAAAATTAAATGATGTAATATTTTAATGATCTATTTTTTCATAAATCAGATCTCCACGTATTATGTCTCCGCTTTATTTTCACAAAATCGTCACAAAGGGTGAGAGGAGTTGTCAATAAACTTACACCTCTAGCACTATACAAATGTTTTTTACCTCCAATTGGGAAAGGCTATAACCCCCACAACCCCCCACTCATGCCTACCGCAACTCTGGAGCGCTCTGTTCGGTTGAGCAGAGAGGTCTAATTGTCGGAGTATATTGAAAGATAATCCATATATATGAAGCTTACTCTTAACTAAAATGTATTAAGACATAAATTTAAAAATAAAAATATAGCAAAAATAAGAAGCGATCTATCAGCATACATAATTATCGCTACATATAGTAGGCCTATACAATACTAATTACATTAACTACATTATAAATTTAAACAGCATGAGATTGTAACAAAGCAATTCAAAATAATTTTTATAAATATATTAGACCAATCTTGATAGAGATTATAATTGTTAAAAGTTTAAATATCAACTTTATTAATTTTCATCTGTTTACATGATCATAATACTTTTATAGAATATAAATATAAAATGTATTTAAATATCATAGCTCTGATAATATTTAATAAACAAACGACCACATAAATTTTGCGCCGAATACTGTATTTTTTTGATCCTGTTTTTGCAAACATCTTAATTAATATACATTTAAATGTACTGTATATTTTATTTAAAACCGTTATTTGTGCAATTAAACTAAATTAAATGCATTTTTAATCCATATTCACTTGAGATAGAATTAATTACGTAATCATTACATAATTACATTTCAACTCAATTCTGTGGAAGGAGGGCATGTTTATTTCTATATTTTGTAATGTTTTTGACAAACTTTTTGTTACTTCTTATTAGAACAAATGAACAAAGTTTACATATGAAAACAAATGTTTTTATTTTTAAATTTGGGGATACTTTATGTAGACCAACATATCTTGACAGAAAATTTTGTGGTGTAGCAGCATTCATAACATCACCCGTTCCCGAGTTCAAGTATTATGCAATGTATAATATGCAGTAGTATAGCTAAATATATTATAATTAATGGCTCTGTTTTAAAGTTTTCAGTTTGACATTAGAATTAATTTAAAAAATATTACAAACAAATACTAATATGTTTGACAGTCGGTCGGTTTTTATTGTAAATAATTCATCAGTATTTCAAAGTTAGGCACTATATTCCACATGTTCCTTTAAGAACGTATACAAACAAAATAAATACTTATCGATGAATGTAGCACAAATGCTGTAAAGAAAACATAACAATTTTGATAGTTTTCGATTAGCATTAATTATTGATCTTTTGCAATCACAATGAGAAATTTAATTGAAAATTAATCCAGTTTTGATGAACATTATTATCGCACAGATTCATTCTTGACAACTATGTACTTACTGGTTTGGATCGCGTATAAAAATCGTCGATTTTAGGTCAGAAGAAAGCTTAAAACGGGATCATCAAACTAAAGTGGGAATATAAAAGTAAATTATTTTGAATTATTCTATTCAAAATAGAATATTCAATTTAGAATATTCTATTGTATGTTTGCTGGATGACGTTTTTACATATGCTTCCAGGCGTTAAAACATGCCTATAACTATAACTAGGGCCACTATAGTGGCCCTAGTTATAGGCATGTTTTAACGACTGTAACTAGGGCCACTATAGTGGCCCTAGTTACAGTCTGAAGTGATATTTGATTTGAGGTGATTCAAAGAAGCGAAGAGACGAAGTCATACTTCTCTATTTCGTTGAAGTCATGTACTGTTTAGAATGTAAATCTGCATTACAAAGTAAATATTGGGGTAAATATGTTGGAGTTAGTTACATTTAGATGTCATATGGCATCTAGCCTTTTAGACAAGTAGAATACAGTAATAATAATAAGCCTGCATAGCTTATTGAAAAGAAATATTAATTAAGATCATCTAGACAAAGTACAGTCAAATTTCGATAGAATTTTGCGGCAAACGAAAAGAGACACTTCGCAGGATTTTCTTATCATCGGGGTTTTGTGCAAAACTAGGATATAGAGTCATTCCTTCCTTTAAGCTATTTTTTATTGGCTGAACTGTTATCCCATTGGCAAACCACGCAGCCCAAAATCCAAACGTTCCAACTGTTATAATGGCGTGATCGCATAACGACGCAAGGGACAAATCCTCACCAGGAGAGAGTCCTTCAGAGTAGATCACATTAGATCCATTTATATGATTCTTACACCAAGGCGCGTCATCACTCATGATGATAAATAAAACACGATCCGAGTCATAGCAACCAAGAAAGTAATCCATTGCTCTCCGAACAAAGTTCAACATGGAAAGCTCAACTTGTGTTCGATTAGAATACAGCAGATTAAATAAGTCCGTGTGTCTGACGTGTACCGCAACTTTTGTCAAAGTTCTCTTTATTCCATTAATTATCGTTACATTATTCAGAAAATCACGAGCTTTTGATAAAACTTTTTCTTTAAACTTGAAAGCTATCCGCAAATCATCTTCGCAGGAACGAAAATACTCCCTAGACGTCAAATACTTCGATAAGGTTATGTTCACCATGGGTAGTTGATCTGTTGGGTTGTTCAGGTCCCAAGCCCTCACGTTCTCTACAAGGCTCTTGAATTTCGTCTCTCTACTGTTCACTATGCTGTTATTTTTAAGAATTGGCATATCTTGAAAATAATGATTAACGAGCGTAAAATCAGCGTACGTAAGAACCGGTGTACGGTTATTTCTCAAAGCGATTCTCATAAGAGAGGCCAGTTGGAAAATGTTGTTTCCTAGTCTTCCTTTCACTTTAATGTTAAGGTACAAAGTTTCATTTCCCGTTGTATTAAGGGACATTAAAAATGGAGACACGTAATTTGTTAAGTTTTCGTTCAGCCAGATTTCTTTGGCTTTCGTTCTTTGATACATTTCTTTGCATTGAGCTGGTGTCTCAAATTTACGCAAGATAGCTCTAAACTCTTTGACCACAAGCCAGTTGGTTGGCTTTCTGAGTCTTGCTTGATTTAATATAAATATGACACATAGTGAAAGCGTGCATACTGACGCAAACACAAAAATTCTTTTCATGGTTATCTGCAAAATATAGAATATCGTACATTAAACATCCTAGGGTAGAATCGTCAATTTTCTAATATAAGCTAAAAATCTGAATTTATTAAATTTAATATTTCAAAAACTGTGACAATCTTATTACATTTTTTTATCTTATCAAGCACTATGTAATAGTTGAACGATTCAGGAACCAGCGCATAATGGGCTTTTGTACAACATAATGCCATAAACATTAATTTTGATACGAGAGTTGTACCATTACCATCGTTAAATAACAATAATAGTAACAATAACACACTCGTAGAGTATTTCATAAATTTTGAAAAATATTTTAAAAAGTAATTTATATACAGTATACGTCTATAGATTATAATATTATTTTTAAGGTCGGTTCACATTGGCCGACATTTTGCACGAGCTCCTCGTGAAATTTTCACGCGTGCACACGCATGAAAGAAATAGTGTCGTTTTCTTGACGACAGGTCAACGCCATTTTTTACGAGTGCAAAAAAATTCGTTCTATCTTCTATTACTTTCTTTAGGTCATCTTGCTCTAGATCATATCTGGGGCTTGGATACAACACCTATCAAACTATTGGTCTCGCATCTAGCCGAGGGCGGAGCGATTTTATTTGTTCAATCCGTAGGCCCATCATTGCACTGTAATTAAGATATAATGTGAATTACAGTATATTTTTCATTAAGTTAGTCAAAACAACATGGATGAAACGAGCGAAGAGATTTTCCAAGCTATGCGCGATCTTTTATATTCTGTCATATCTTTGACAGTTGATTTATTGCTAACATATATTTTCATGATGAGATAATAAATTAATAATTATTAATATTGTATCTTGAAGACCCGATATTCATTATTAAGCAAAAAAGTAAATGAACGCACTGTTTATTGATGAAAGAATTATTAGCAACTATTGTTTTGCAATAAATAACAATTGACAAATTGTTTCTAATAAATGACTTAAAGCCCTTTATATTAGACTCTACAACCCCAACAATACAGTCACAAAGTGTTTCATAAACGTGCCTATCTCTCATCTCTCTTATTATGTAATGTTAAAATTATCCTACATTCCAAATGATTATATATGTAAAATGTAAAAAATTAAATGAAAATTAAAAGCGTCTAAACGCTTTAACACGCCGATATTATGACCTGGTTTTGCCTATATACACTTTAGAGGATCGGATTTAAATTGTATCTTCATTATTTATTAGGAAGGCCTGCATTATTGAATTGTTAGAAATTGGAATAGACTCCAGAACTTCAATAATATATGTTGTTGAAGTTATTCAATTCTGTATAACTGTTACAAAGTGCAAGATAATTAGCGATGTTAATTGTTTAAATTACATTTTGTGATGTACCAAGAATGCATTTCATTTTCGGATCTATTCTTATAAAAAAAAGATACATTTAACCAATGACGATACTAAGGGGTGGGGCGGGTGCGGCCCGCACCGGGTGACACCATCTTAGAGCAGTGAAACCCCAAAACACAAAAGTTAAAAAACACAATAAAACTAGAGTTGATGTAGTTCTTCTTTCTGAAAGTCATTTATATGAAGCACATTCAGGCAAAACGGAAACAATGGAGTAATAATTAAATTTAAATTACATTACGTATTTAATTCAGTCTTATAAATAAAATATAAAATCTGAAAAATATTTTATATTTATAGTTAATTTAGCAAGTAAATATGCTTAAAATTTTATGTTATTATCTGTTAGAGTAGGCCTATATGTAATTTATTAAGTTATAAACAAATCATTATTTGTTCATTGACTACTTTGATCAGAAGAAACATTGAGATCATTATGTCAATCAAACTTCTTCAATATCCAATGAAAAAAAAGAATATCGACGAGCAGCCCTTCAGATAATTTTCACGCGTGAAATTTGTCGGTCAATGTGAATTAATTTTGCTCGTGAAAATTTCACGTGGACGCTTGTGAAAAAGAACTTTGTAGTGTCGTTTTCTTGTACGCGTGTGCACGCTAGCACACGCGTCGGGAAACGACACTTCAAAGACAGGTCAGCGACAGTTCAAAGACAGGTCAACGACATTTTTCAAGCGTGCAAGAAATCACAAAGAATGTTGACCTGTGTTTGACCTGTCGTTTTCTTGCAAGCGTGAAAATTTCACGAGGAGCTCTTGCAAAATGTTCGCCAATTTAGACCGGCCTTTATTCAACATAATTTTAATTAAGAGTACCTTATTAAAGTAAAAGATCTATTTGATTAAATTATTACATAATGAAGCTTTAATTCATCATAAGGTAGCATCAACAAGTAAAGTTAGAGTAAAACAATGTTAATTAAATAATATACTGCGAGTCAACGGAAATGTAAGTTACACGTGTAGACACAATTGATTAAACTATGAACAAATGAAAAGTTAAAAAATGACAGAATAATTTTAATTAAATAATTTTGCAAAATTTCGCCATATATGATGTTTCCAGTTGCTAGTTTCTGAGAGTGTTATTAAGCAATGCTTATTTTGTAAATTAATACATTTTTTTCCTAAAATTTCGTGTAAAACGCCAAAAGAGAAATTATCGATAGGCCTATATTTTATTATATTGTTTAAACTCTTTTCTATATAGTAATAATGTTTATGTAAAGTAAATAGTTTGAACAAATATTGCAAATAAAAATTAGGTTGAAAAAGTTAAATATTAAAAATTGCAAAATTAAAAAGTATCTTGGGAAACTGTCCCTAACGTTCCCAGCACAGAAACAGCATATCTCCGCTGCACTGCCAAAGCGAAGCGTTACTTCAGGGAAGAGGTAAACCTTGGATCTCCTGAAACGATAAAGATCCGTCTGCCTAACACATTCACGATAGCAAAACCCAACGTGCCCCCAAGAACCCAGTTTCTCAATCGCTATGTTACAAATTCGTGAGAGGAAGCAAGAGAGGCACATACTTAGACAGCTTTTTCGATTCCTCTAAAGCTGCCGCAGCACCGAACGCTTTTGCGGACCTTCAGACGCATGAAATCTATAACATTGCTATTCTACAATTATATCTGCACTTTTGTTAATATATTTCAACTTTATATTTTTTTGTTTGTCGTTTGCCCGTGTGCGGCAAAGACAGATCTATGGATATAACATTATTTGTCACCTTGTCACCTTATGCCGTCAGGTCGTGTCCAACCTATGGCGACTTCCATAACCTTCAACATCCATCCTGACCTGTTCTTAGCTGCATCTACCATATTATCCAGCGACATACCACACGCGGTTTTGATATTATCCAACCATCTGGGTCTTCCTCTTTCTCTCTTGCCCTCACCCATACCCAGCATACCCATACCCTACCCATTATTTGTAAGTTATTGGAATATATTGATTTTGATCACTATTAAGATTTATAAAATATACCTACCGTTGTTACATAATAGATCACGTACATAATAAATGAACACACAGTTGACCTGTGCATATGACTTTACTTAATAATAGTTTTAAATGTAAAGTATATATTGTTACTTATCTATGATAATTCGTCAAAGGACAATTCTTCAAAGGACGATTCGTCAACGGACTGTTCGTCAAAGACTATTCTAATAACGGACGATTTTTATAACCAATAATCCCAACTCTAAACCTAACCCTAACGAATATCTTTGACGAACAGTCCGTTGACGAATCGTCCTTTGACGAAACGTACGTATACCATTATTACAGAACACAAGCGTGGCTTCAGTGAAGTTAAGTTAAAGGTATGACAACAAATCCGAAATTTTGAACGCCGGAGTTATCAGGAATTTCCCGTTAAAATGATGACACAATTTAAAAAGCCAAATTCTAATATTGTATAATTTTTATGAAATTTATGAGAATTGATGACACAGTCTATGAAGCCATTTCAAGCATAAAATACTTAAATAAATGAGAAATAATAATAATGAGACACAAAAGTAATTAAACGTAAAAATATTTTTTGAAGGCAAAGTCATTTCTTTTTCAAAACTTGATCGAGATTCATCCTTATGTACTCTTTGTTAGCCATGTACGCAGACTACAATCTAGTCGTCTATTCATATCCTGTATATATTCACGTATGTCATCCGTAACAAATTTATTGCAAAGATAAATTTCTTTTCGTATACCTTGAATAAAAATTAATAATTTATGAAAATTGTTTAAAAATCTGAGCAGGGTGCATTTAAGTTAAAGTTTGAAGGTAATGTATAAGACTGCAGCAAGTTAGCGATAAAGTGTCTCAGACGTATACCTGATATTTTAAGCTGCTTACTAAAGGGTACCGCGATTTAGTTTTAAAATAAGCTTTCCCAGGAATAAGACCTGGATCTGTGGGTTCCAATTTCTCTGCCTTCTACTGAAGCTAATTGCTAACAATTTGCATTAACTCATGAAATGACCTGAGGAGCGATAATTGCAAACCGCATAAGACTCTAGCATTTACGCGTTTGTCACGGGCTCAGTGGCGTAACTTGAATGGAAGGGCATTCGATTTGAAAGAAAATGGTTTAACTCATTCTTGACCGAAATATTTAAATTTAGTTTTACTATAGTATAAGTCAAGGACCGCCAGCAGTGTATAAAAGGTTTTCAAGTTCAACAACTTAAAAATGTACGGTTGGCAGATTGTTGACAGACTCTGATATATCAAAAATACATATTAATATATCATAAGTAATTTTTAATTATATTTAAATATGACTATTATATCAAAATTACAGATTTGTAACCAGGGGTGTTTTGGAGCCGGTTCGGTCCGGTTCGCCCGAACCGGTAGTTCCGTTTTG
>JAQIXG010006170.1:0-10597 GCA_034700105.1 Oconnorella tubifera
GGGTGCGGGAGGTTAATTCATTAAATTTCTATTTGAGTGTGATGACCTAATTAAATTTTATTTATAAATTCATAGTTCATTCTATTAATTTTTTCTATAAATTCGAATTCATAAATTCTATTTATAGGGAGTGATAACATAAGAAAATATAAGTCAACATCATGTTGACATTTGACAACATGATATTTCAAGGACCCTCCCATTTAGTCAAATCTTAGCTACGAACCGATTGTTGCATTTCAACTTATATAAAAACAAATTTGTTAAAGATTACAAAGAAATAATATTGCAAAATTGACCTTATATATACTGTAGAGTAAGACTTAATATTTATTTGTGGCTATATGCCTTTGTTTGTCAGTTCATCTATCACTCTTTGCTTCTCTTTGTTCTCTTTCTCTAACTCTAATATCTTTCTTTCAAACTTTTTTTCACAATCAGCCTGTAAGAAAGAAAAAATTCTAATAATATATAATACTGAATAGATGTATAAAAAACATAAAATTTAGAGCAATGAAAAAAGATCATCTTTAACTTAATAAATAATATTTTTAGGCTTACTATCATTTTCTTGACTCTTAAACATTGTATGCAGTAGATAAATAATTTTACAACTTACAAGATTCATTTTATAATTACAAGAGAAATAAGTTACCAGACATTTGTCAAGGAGCTTCTTAACTTCGTTTAACAACTCACTCAATACCGATTCATCCAATATGCCTTCTTGTCCCGCCCCCTCTCTCTCGCCCCGCCCCTCATTTGCTTTGATCTGTTTATATTGATTGTCATTACAAAACTTTAAAGTATTTTTATCCAGCTCTGTATTTGTTTTATCTATGTCATGTTTCAACTGCATCACATTTCGTTCACTGACTAATTCATTACAAGTCTCTTCAATAACATCAGCAGCTTTGGCAGAATCGTTTATATCTAACAGTATTTCCTTTTCACAACAATCTATTTTCTTATCCAAATCAATGTAACATGATGGGGACGAGACTGCATGTGATTTTCTGAGTCCCAACTCTACAACATTCTTAAGAAAACCAGCGCTTGAAGATACCATCTGAGCCACAGCATTAGGCTTGCTGTCATCGCATGCTAGAAGTCTTCTACGTTTGTGCTCGCCTAGTTCTAGCAATCTTTTGTGACCGTACTCTTTGATTAAAGCCTGCAGTGATACAATAACAAGAAAATAGAAACTGACTTACTGCATTCATAGAAGATGTATGATCATTTAATGTTAATATAATTTACCAGTAGCATTTAAAAAAATAGAATAGCCAACGAATGACTACTAAAAGAATGTTACTTCAGCTTCAGGGTGATCCTTAAGAGCAGCAAGTACATCATCACGTGACAAAACAAACAACTCTGAATAGCCAAGTGAACAAACATCAGCTGTTCTTCTGTTTTAAGAAAGAAACAAATTATTTAACAAAATTCAATATTACCTAAAACATATACTTAATTAAATCATTACTAGTTTCAGAAAGACTGATGCCTCTAAAACATGTAAAAAGCCATTTATTTTATACTAATACGACTAAAGTTATATAATGATACTAAATTCTTGCTTTGTACATATTTCATATACAATGTAATGTGACTAATATAAATTAAGGAGTGAATAACTTACCTATTGACTCCACCATCTAAATTAAGAATTCCTATTTCACCAAAGAAATCTCCTGCTGTCATTTGAGTCAGTACTTCACCTGTGTCGCTACAGCATACACAAAGCAAACAATATAAAATAAATACTTGTCCTCTCATAAAATTTTTATTTATGATCTGAGCATAAATTGATCCAATTAACCTCTAGACATTAGTCAACCCCTGATCCTTACAGCTCAATTTAGTCAGGAAGAAGCCTTTATCTTAACGTTTAAATCTTAATTTAAAATTAAATTATTAAAATTAAAAAAAAAAATGCACATTTTAATCCAGAAGAGATATCTTAATATATAATTGACAAAGATTCTGGCATTCTGCTGCTGCTGCTCCTGCTGCTCCCTATATGTTCCTTAAACATTGCGAGTGAAGTAATTGATAAAGTTTCAAACAAGCACAACAATTCTTTATGGCTTAGCAATAGAGCTTTTGACTCAAGATTTGAAGGTTGTGTGTTCAAATCACGCCGGGGTCAAAGTTTTTATATTTTAAATAATCAACTTTTAAATAAATAATCAATTATTAGTTAACAAGGATTAGACCCGTCAATGGACGGGTTTTAAATCTAGTTGTAATATATTTGAGAGTTGCAAATTAATAAATGCTAAAAAGTAACTGCTGCTTAAAGTTTTAATCTCACACTCAACTCAACAGTTACATGAAATACCTGACAACTTCAAGCAGACCATCAGCAATGATAAACATTTCTCTTGCTACTTCTCCTTTGCGACAAATAAGATCACCAGGTGTAAAGATGTAAGCTTTCATCTTTAGTACCAAGTCGTGAAGAAACTCTGGCTCACATTCATGAAATATTGACACCTACACAGAATGCATTACAAATTTTTATAAATTTAATAAATATTGAACACGTTAAATAAGGAAATTAGAAAAATAGTGGATCATCCAATAGTGGATCTATCTAGGATTACTTGATTTTTATTCAATTATGTAAACGATTCAGGATTAGGGATGCACAACTTTCTGCATTTAAAATAAATTATAGTTAAATATAGTTTGAATATATTTAACATTAGTTTGTTTGAGAGCAGTGGCTGCGTTGCATATCAATCAAGTTCTTGCAGCTTTAATTCAGTAAACAATATTTCATGATAGATAAGCATTATTTCATGATAGATAAGCATTATTTCATGATAGATAAGCATTATTTCATGATAGATAAGCATTATTTCTTCAGAGAACAGCATTATTTCTTGATAGATAAGCATTATTTCATGATAGATAAGCATGATAGATAAGCATTATTTCATGATAGATAAGCATTATTTCATGATAGATAAGCATTATTTCTTGATAGATCAGCATTATTTCTTGATAGATAAGCATTATTTCATGATAGTGTAACATGTAAAAGGTTTAAATTATTGTGTTATGTAATTGTAACATATTAAATTTGCATTTTATTTATATTGAATGTAAAAATACAAAAACCACACGTAAGAATAATTTAGTGTTACAAGTAAGACAACCTTTCTAAGAGTCTCCAAGTTAACATGGAGAGCAAGTTCTGTCTTTAGTTTATCAGGCAATAAACCAAGTGAGTTAATATCACCTCCACCATTCATGCAACCTCTAGACACAGTTTAAACAGACAATGCAACGTCTATAGAGTTGAATTATCTATACACAATTTAAATAGACAATACAACGTCTGTAGACAGTTTAAATAGACAATACAACGTCTATAGACAATTTAAATAGACAATGCAACGTCTACAGACAATTTAAATAGACATTACAACGTCTGTAGACAGTTTAAATAGACAATACAACGTCTATAGACAATTTAAATAGACAACGTCTATAGACAATTTAAATAGACAATACAACGTCTTATAGATAGACAGTCAAATGTCTATAGACAATTTAATAGACAATACAACGTCTGTAGACAGTTTGAATAGACAATACAACGTCAATAGACAATCTAAATAGACAATGCATTCTCATTAGAGAATTTAATAGACTAATTAAGCAGATAATTTATATAGACAAAGCACAAGTTATTATATCATTGCATAAAATAAACTTTGATATATCTCTTACTATAAATCATCAGTATTTTATTTCTTCATATCCAGGCCACCAGTGTCATGTAAAGTCACTTCATGTGACCTTAAAAATCACTTTAAGTGATTTCAATTGACTTCATTTGACTTCATTTGACTTCAAGTGACTTCAAGTGATATTGTGTGACTTTATATCACCAGAAGTTACATAAGATCACTTGAAGTCACATAAAGTCACTTAAAGTCACTTGATATAACTTAAAGTCACTTAAAATCAATAAAAGTTACATAAGTCACTTGACATCACTTGAAGTCAAATAATATAATTTAAATTCATGCTACACTTTAAGTGACTTTATATGACTTTAAGTGATTTTAAGTGACTTAAAGTTACTTTTAGTGACTTCAAGGGACTTTAAGTGAATTTAAGTGACTTAGGTTAAGTCAAAAGTTAAGTCAATTGTTGGAGATTATTTTCAAAAAAAGCTATGTTAACCAATATAAGAATGTAATGCTTATAAACTTGAATACAGTTATAAATCACCGAGCAAGTTTAATAGAAGCAGCATTTCTTGTCAGACAAACCTTGTCCAAGTGTAATCATACCAGCGCTGCACTCGGTCTTGCATGTCACGTGGTACATTATGATTTCTCATATAAGACTTAGCTCCATCCTGTAAACATTCAAATATCTGCATCATGATGTAGCTCTATCATATGTATATTCAAATTATTGTATTATGCCATGTTTCTTAAGCAGCATTATTTTTTTTCTTTCTTATATTGCTGATTTTGCTGATTCTACACTTAATCCTCATAATAAAGAGGCTAATATATAATTCAATATAATTAACAACTAACAGACATTGAGTTATTTAAATATTTAACAAAAAACTTGTAAAGAATAAAAAGAACACTAACCAGGTGTCTTTCAAACTCTTGTCTTGTAGCATTACGATTTGTTATCACATTACCAACTTGTCCTGCAATAACAAAACTCATAGTTACCCTCAGTAACAAACTCTAATCCTAACGTTAATCCTAAGCTAACCATAACCATTATAAAACTAAACAGAAGTAAAACAACTAATAGTTATATATAACTTATAGCAAATTCCAAACAGCATATTTTAACTAACAAATAATAACTTACAACACAGAAGAATGTTTTGTTTATAAATATTTAAGCTTACTTTAAGTTACCATAATAAGCAATACGTCAACTGATGAAATTACAAAGACAATTAACATATTGCACTATATTGTTTGTTGCATAAAATAAAAAACACGAACCAACAATTGTAGCAAAGACAAAGACCCCTATGAGATAACTTGAAATGGTAAATACAAACCTACAATAAACAGAAAAGACAAGGTCAGCAGGACTTCAAACAAAACTTTACAAGATTTCAATCAGAAGCAACTTGTGAATAATTAATTTAAAATGATCCAGTGTATTTGAAGTTCTATAGTTTCATACAAGATCATCAGTATGCCTATGTCACACAAAGTCATTAGTTAACTTCACTGACTAAATTTCAAGCATATCACAGCTGACAGCATCATGATGTATACTTTAAGGGACAATATCAATTTGTCATCTATATGACAGCCGAGTCATATGACATTATACTATGACCTAACTGTCATACAATGTCAGCTAACAAACTCAATACATGCCAGTGAGCAGGCGAGTATTCTGTATTGAAAAAATGAAATTGTGACTGTCACGTTTCAATACACAACTCTCTACAGCGTCCAATCTCGGCTGATTTTATGCATCTAAACTGAATGTCATTCTCTCTGCATATATAGAATGTCATTCTCTCTTTTTTTCCTTTTAACAAAGTTCAGTTTATGATTGATAGACCGACAACGCGCAATTATAGATATCAGTTAAATCTAATACAACAGCAATTCTTAAATTATAATTAATTATTAGAAATAAAACTTCAGTGCACAGTTATATTTATAAAACAAGCTGTTAATGAATAAAGTGCATCGCCTTGAAACAAATCGTTAAGCAATAAAAGCATGTCAGTCACAATTCCATTGTAAGTCAATAAATATTTCATTTGGTCCTATCAGTATTATTATTAGTGTTATTATCTTCACACAATGCTTTTATTGTCCGTTCTCTTTGCTGGAACAAACAGCATAATTTCGTAATGACTTAGAGTCTGCAGCTGCAGCTGTTCCTTTTCAATAAGTCTTCTGTTTACAGTAATGAAGTAATAGAAAGGTTAAATATTTTTTTTTATAAAATCCTCATCCTTGTTGTTTTATTTATAGACCAGAGATATATCTACTTATAATAGTTTTAATATAAAACATAATTTTTGCAATAGTTCCTATAGATGTACATCCATCGTCATATATCTATCTATTAATTTTTCTGTTTATCAGTCTATCTCTTAATTTTGTCTGTCTGTTAATATTGTTCTGTCTGTTTGTTTGTCTGTCTGTATGTGAATGAGTTCACTTATTATTAGGTAATATAAGAAACAAAAGATCTGTGGCATTGAAGTATTGGCCACATTAAAGATAATGTAGAGAACAAAGAACCTGACACATATTGACAAAGAAAAATACACACACACACACGCACAAACACACAGTTCCTTTGTTTTTCCGTCTGCGTGTCTGTCTACCCGACTGTCTGTTTGTCTATTGATCATCACAGACAGTTATGGATGATAATTACAATTCTTCTCAGCGTTACTGTGCTGCAGTGTAAATATGCAACTTTTAATATCTAGCAATAAAACAAATACCCTCGCGGCTCTGTCATGTGTGATCATATTCTCTAAACAATCGGCGTACACTGATTGATTGAATAATTAATTGACAAAGTAAAATATCAATAATCTCGACTTGCTAGCATAAAGCTTGACTTGTACAGCAGTCTGATGCTATATAACTCTGAACTGAGATCTAATATCAAGAAAAGACATGAAGCATATTATATGGAGACAACTCTTAGACAATCTTTTATATAAAAAGATATCCATGAGGGAGTAAAACAATCTGAGAGTACAATGATCTAAGATAGCTTGATTTACATCAACAACAACAGCAGAAACAGCAGCAACAGCAGAAGCAAATGATTGCACTTGGGAAATAATAGACATAGTATAGTTCAAATAAAAAACCAATCAGTAGTGAGTTGTAGCTTACAAACATTTCAGTGTTACAGTCATTTGACTGCCGTCGCACAATGTAGACCCTATGTATGGCATGTACATTGAAAGAATACAAAATCAATCACTACCTTCAGTTTGATATGAATTGATCAAAAATGATCAATTTCTATTCAAAAAAAGGGGACGGAGACAAAAGAGAGAGAGGGAGGGAGGGAGGGAAAGAGGGAGGGAGGGAAGGAGGGAGGGAGGGAGGGAGAGGGAGAGATGGATAAAGAGAGAGCAACTCACTCGCTATTGAGTTGGGGTGACTGCAGATCTCCTATAGTCGTAAGAGTCAATGTTGACCAGTAAAGCGATCTGAGATATTTCTGAGTTACAGTAGCTCGCTCTCCTATTGGTTCTGGGTAACCCCACGTGGTACGGAAACCCTCTGCAGATGAGATCAGGTAGTAGAATGCAGCGAACCAATGGCAGCCAAGGAAGAGAACATGTGACAAATTAAGAACACGCCATAGGTTGGGAAATGCTGTTCTAGTTTCTACGATGTGTACAAAACGATAGAGACGATAGGCTTTAAGGAAACGAGGAAACCTTTAAAGAAATAGAAACAATGTTAACTGATAAATGAAGAACTTTTCATCAAAAAAGAAACAATAAAGTAGTTCTAGTGAAATATTGTCTACCTGAGCATTGGATGTAGTCCTACACCTATCTGAAGGAGATCCAGTGGACTTAGGGCAATGAGGTCAACAATAAAGTCTCTGGATTTAATATATCTCATAGCTAGTCTCTTACCATCACTTACTACAAGGCCTTTCTCTAAGTAACTCGTTCTTAACTGAATCAATACGTCTAATATGTAAACAAAGTCACACAATGTGTCAATCACCAACCATACGCTGCCGTAGGGCGGGGTTTGGATTTCAGGGAACGCCTCTCTAGCTATACAAGTCCATAGGTTATAAAGCACAGCGCACGTGACTACAGTTAGCCAAGCAAACATAAAGGCATCATCAGGATTGATCACTGATTGGCTAGAGGACTTGAGGGCGGGGCGACTAATTCGTCTGTCTGGACGCCATCTTGGTTCATCAACTTTTTTCAATCCAACTACTTCCGATTTGTCTGTAATAGATAGCAACAAAACATATTCTCTCTGTCTCTATCACTGTCTCTGTCTCTCTCTCTCCCTCTCTCTCTCTCTCAATCTCTCTCTCTCTTGCTCTCACTTTTGCTCCCGATCTCACTCTCTCATGCGTGAGTGCGTGTGCGTTATTCTATGATTTAAAATGTTTATAAATCAGTCAGTTAGGCTGTCTCATTAATTGGGATCAGATAAAAACAAGGGAATCTACATAAGGTATATGCTAAAACCATTCAGTGATATATACATGCCGTGTAACCCTTATGATGATCAATTGGACTTGTTAGTAACCAGTTTAATGAAACACTACAACATGCTGTCTAATAACCCAATATATAGTCAAATATTTCAAAATAAAATAATAAATGAAGAACCTGGAGAATGAATGTAAATGCCAGTCGTTTGTCTTGTAGAGAATCTTTCCAAAAAAGAATCACGTCTTTCCAGTTTGCACTTATTTTTAGCTGACGGTGCAAACGCACAGGCGACCTTGACCGTGCTGCGTAACTTGACCCATTTAGATCGACCAATCATGGTAGAGCTTGTTTCTTGACCAATCAACACTCGGTTACTATCAGCGAGTAGAGGTTGCATAGCTGCTGCAGCAGTTGAGTGATTTCTAACATTACAGATATCCGCCTTGCTTATTTTATTTTTTATGTTTCTTCCTAATAGAGAGCTTTTATTTGCTACTTCTTCTTGTTCTTCTTCTTCCTTTTGTTCTTCAACTGTTAACAATCTTTGACTTTTTTCTTCATCGCAATTGTCAACAGTTAGAGTATCAACCCCGTTGTCAACCAACATTGAATGCGTATCATTAATGTTTTCATAACAGTTACCGATGTCTTTAACTGCAATAGCTGTAACTCTTTTATCAAACAAAGTCCACGATGTAGGCTCGGATTTAATTGAAGAAATTACTGGAATTTGCCCAAAAGCTTCCAAAGAATCTGAACTTTTATTGATTGCATTAATCTTGAACTTGATGTCAATATTTGTGCAATTATTTTTTCTTGTACAGACGTCTTCATTGTAACGTTCGCTCATTGCAGCACAACGCTTAGAAATATCTTTATTCAAAACATTATCTACTCCTACACAATGTTTTCGCTGTTCTCCATCACAAAGTTGATTGGTAACAAGACCAAGAGGCTCGGGCCCCGCTGGGTCATGTCTTGGTCTGATCGATGACGTCATTTCATGTCGGAGATTTGTAGACGAATAAGTCTCACAGGAGTCTATTGTACACTGAATCGATATAGCATCTGTACTCTCATTTATTTTCTTTAGCTGAGGATCAACGAAATGATCTTTCACTATGTAGCTTCTCATTAACGTCCCAGCTATCATGAATGTCAGTTGATAAACTCATCTTCTGCAGTCTCGTGTATTCTACACACCCTTCATTTTATCAACTACATTGATATTTTAACTAAACTGGTATATGCTCCTAACCAAGCTCTCTGGTTTACTGCTTGTATTGGAAAGAAATCAGTTAAATAATTATGTAAACAACTCTCAATTCTGAAATTGTCCGTTTTAATAGCATCAATTGTTAACATAAATTGTTAACTTTTAATCTGCAAACACAAAAGTCATCTAGAAATAAGCCTACATTGAACAAGAATAATAATTAATATGTTAATAAATAAATCATAAACTTATGTACTCTTTCCGTAAATAGTATACATAGTTTAATAAAGTATATATATTAGTATGCTTATTTTATATACCGTTTTAAAATACAGAAAAAATATATTTAATTTTCATTTAAACGTTAAAGTTTGTTAACTTTAACGTTTATTTCTTTTGTATATTACTCAAAACGTCAGCTACAGACTACAGAAAATGAAATAAATTAATGAGCATAGGACATTTCCCCCCCCCCTTTTTTATATATATACAATACATTGTTTTTTTTAATTATTTATGAAGACAATCCAGGCAGACCAATTGAGTAATTTAGTAGCAATTTAGCAATTAGTTTTAGTTTTCTAATTAGTTTCAATTAAGATTAAGTCTTATAATTGTATATTTATAAGGAGAAGTAAGTAGATGATTATTTATCTTCTCAATATAAAATATTTTTGTACTATCGGAGAAATACAATAACTTTTAACAATTGTTTAATTTTTAATTAAAAATTAGTTTTTAATTATAAATTAATAATAAATTTTTAATTAAAAATTAATTTTTATTAAAATTAACGAATTGTAATAAAATACAATAGATAAGTATTATCTATTAGAATCAAATCTAATTAGTTATAATACAAAACAACCAATAAAAAATCCTAATTTTTTAAAAAATAATTTTTTTAAGTTGGGAAATATATTTTTTTTAATACTTAGGCCTACATAAATTAATTTCAAAAATCAAAGTATGTATGTGTTTATTCATAACTTTGAAGAAACTGTTGCAGAAATTATAATTTTAGAATATCATGAAATTATAGTTACTGAAAAGCTTTACAAATAAAGCTTTTTACAATAATACAATTCTAATTATACAATAATAAATATATTATTATATAATTTGTTATTTGCTGTATTATATTATTATCGAAGTTTGTTATATACTTATTCCATTAATATTATATGTTA
>JAQIXG010006171.1:0-10596 GCA_034700105.1 Oconnorella tubifera
ATTTTCTTTGCGAAAGTTTATTTTGGAAAGTTTCTCTCTGTAGTGTATCGTCAAAATTTTGAAAAATTTTCTTTGCGCAAGTTTATTTGCGAAAGTTTCACTCTGTAGTGTATCCCCACTATTAGACTTTAGTAAGATTGAAAGACAGTTTTATTGATAATCTGGTGTACTTTTTTAGTATTCACTGTACTCTGTTATTTATTGCAATTAAACATAGTTTTAATTTATTATTATGCAATCAAGTTTATTTACAATTTATAAATAGGTTAAAGCGAAGCAATGGATTCTCGTTTAGTTCTGATTCTACTGACAACAGTCATCTGTGCACAGTTCATACTGTATACAGAGGCCGCTCCAAAGAAACCAGCAAAAGGTAAAGAGGCCGAAGAGGCAGCAAAAGAAGAGAAAAAAGAGGATGATAAAAAAGAAGAGAAAAACGAGGATAAAGAAGATAAAGAAGAAGAGAAAAAAGAAGACGACAAAAAAGAGGATGATAAAAAAGAAGAGAAAAAAGACGATGAGAATAAAGAGGAAGAGAAAAAAGATGATGCAAAGGATGAAAAAAAAGATGACAAAGACAGAAAAGACGAAGAAAAAGAAGATAAAAAAGAGGAGAAAAAAGATGAAGAAAAAGACGAGAAGAAAGAGAAAAAGGAGGATGAGAAAGAGGATGAGAAAGAAGACTCAAAGGAAAAGAAAGAAGATAAGAGTAAAGAAAAGTCATCTGAAAAAGAGGGAGCATCAGAGAAGACCTCAGTCTCAGCGGGTGCATCATCTAGTACTGAGGCTCCCAAAGCAGCTTAGCTTTGGTCGCACAAAACATTTCCACGTAAGCTTTTCCATTATATCTTTCTGCTTCATAATTAATTGATAAAATCAACTTAAAGAAGATGTCAAAACTTGATCAATATCTTTCAAACCAGAATTTCCAGAATTATTGGTTTCAATATTTCGACAGTCAAAGAATCACTGACAGATAGTTAAAACAGTTACTGATTTTATTTTCAGTCCAACTACTTGGTTCAATTATTACAACAAATAATTCTGGTCTTTGAATCTCTTCACTTAACTAAGGGCACAGCAAATTACAAAAATTATGAAAATTATGAAAAAATTCTGTGAAATTTAGAATCTTGATTTTCATATTTGAAAAGCTAACCACATAATACCTAACCTAAAACAATTAACCACATAATCCCTAATCCATAACCCCTTAGAAAAAATTTATTTAAATATCATAAAATTTTGTTTTTACTTACAGATTATCAATACTTATGGATCGACAAGTGTAATCAGTTTTCAGAAATCATCATATGAGAAGAATAATTCAACTTCTGAAATAACAAAAACTAGTCACATTAAAAACATAACGTACTCTATATATAATTATATAATTAATCAACATTGGGATATCTGCTGAATAGAAATAAGCTAAGGTTAATGATAACTTAATGAAAACTGCAATTAAAGATTAAATATTACTATTAAATGATTAAAGAGATGAAATTTAAAAACTATTTAAGAATTTTGCCAAATTTCACATGCATTTATTAAAGTTTTAATCTCAGAATACAAAATACATTCTCGTTGTATTACGCCTGTGTATCAACAAGCAGCTATATAATACACTTGAATTATTCTTTGATTATATAGGGTCAGTAGACCGACCATATATAAACTGCCATAAGATTTGTAGTCCATGGGTGAGTTTTCTAGTAAGTGAGTTGACTCGACCCTATATCTCTGTCCTCATATGTAATATCAAATGATAACCATACAAAGAAATATGCAGTATGACACTGGTATCTCGACAAAAAGGCATCAAATACCTGACAAAATAACCCTGTCAAGTCACTGAATCCTAATTACACGGGGAAACTAAGCCTAACCAATCCCTTAACCTTAACTCCAATTATAACCCTAACCCATATTCTAACCCTAACACCAAGACTTAACAGTTAGGGCTTATTTATCGGATCATTTTGACTGGCCATAATATGATACCTAGAGTCTACCTACCAGTCTGTCCACTCCTGTCCTGCACTGTCTGTCCACTCTGACTGTCCACTCTGTCTGTCTCTTTGTCCTGCATTGTCCTCTTATTTGTTCACAAAAGTCCCGCTGTCTTCAGCATGACAACGATTCTGAGATTTCATTGTAAGCGAGATGACTCTACGCACTCATTGAGCAATATTCAATATATAGACAGGAACAGCCATTATTTGAGAGAAAGGCATTGTCACTTAAATAACCATTGATCACCTCTATAGGTCGATGATAAGATTACTGCACGGGTGATTTAACTGATTATTATAAACTTAAATCAGTTAAGTATTAGGGTTGAGTTAAGGTGAATGTGATCATGTAGTATTTTGATAAAACAACAACATTTTATTTTACACAAAAATCAAAGTGTAAAACTGAACAAGAAACTTTTCTCTTTTAACATTCACCAAATGTTTATAACGATTAAAATTAATTTTAATTAATTTTTATATAAATATTTATTCAATGTCAATGAGAAAAAGTTGCTCTTGAAAAAGTACGATAGTCAGTGAATCTATTTAGGGTCAAGTTTAATGCATTAAATTATTTAGCAAAGTTGCTGTTTTAAACTGAAATATACTTAAAATATACTGTCCCAGATGCACAATATGCTGAACTTATTAAAACAAATACTGGATGCTAAAAAAGACTGAACATACAGTCAACTTAAAACAGCTAATCTTGTCCTCGAATACCGATAGATAATAATTTCTAATTTATCTATCAACACAAAATCTTTTCACTCTGAAGTGAAATATTGACTAAATTACATTTGTCCAAAACTATCCGAGGCGTCCTATAGGCTACGTCCTCTGAGTCCAATGCTTTGTCCTTTAGGCCAGACTGGCCAGAGACTGCAGTCCTTCATTGGTCTGGGTTAGTACGTCCTGATGATGTCTGTCGTGAAACATAACAAACGAATGTACATAAGAAGATTGCGTCAGTTCACCATGTCAAATTCACTTTTCTTTTATATGAAAATATCCTGATATAAATTTTATAACATGTCACTCAGTAACTGAATGGCTACTGAGCTGTCAATATGTTTTATGTCGAAATGATCAATGAGTCAGTTGATAAAGATTTATAATTTAAATAAACTAAATGCTAGTAATAATCGCATCAAAGTTAAAAATGTCACTCAATACGTCAACTAATTAAAAAAAAAGTTTAAACACAATTGTTAGATACGAGGTAATTTAAAAAAAGAATAAAAAAATTCAAAATTATATTCACAGATTGGTACAAAATAAAATACAGTGTTAAAATAAGATAAAATGTTAGTTCTGAAAATTTCTGAACATTGCACCAAACTACCTTGTTATACAACTGAAATATATCACTAAAAATAACCACTAATCAAATAACCACATTTTAACCATAATATAAGCATGCTACTCACGCGTCTAATCACAACGGGGAAATTTGCTCCGGAAATCCCCCTGATTGACTTCATCGCCATGGATACGTTTTTCGCCATAGCTGGAAGAGTCCATTTGAAAGCGAGGGGGTTCAGACTGTAGGACTTTGAGTCTATTACCGCAGACGAAGGCCCCGTGTAAAGTGGTCATGGCCCGGGCTGCTGAAAGGGAGTCACTGTAGGCAGCGTAGCCTATGTTCTTATCTGACAAAAAACAATCAGTTTTATAAATTAATATTCTAGAAATGCGTTTAAGAATAAATTAACTACTTGAAGTATTTACAGGTCAGGGGTGTCAAGATGTAAAGAAGAGTAACTGTTATAAATTCTATAGATTAATACAATTATTAATTTTTAATAGATTTGTTTAATTTATAATTATACATTATAAAATATTTAAACATGCAGATAATGTTACGATGTTACTTAATAATATGATGATGACAATGATGATGATGATGACAATGATGATGATAACAATATAATTAACTACTAACTCTGTATAAAGTTAGCTCTGACAAGATTGCCAAATCTACAGAAAACATTCTGAAGCACGTGATCAGGGAAAGCGTGCGGATTGGACACTATAAATAGCCTCTGTTTAACAGGAGCCTCTGAGCCAATCAAAGGGCAGATCATTGGTAGCGGCACACTGCAGTCTACTGATTCATCATACGGGGACATCAAGCCACCTCCCATTGGGGCATTGGCCCCATAAGGACCACCTCCTAGTGGGGAATTGGGGCCATAAGGACCGCCTCCAAGTGGGGCATTGGCCCCATAAGGACCTCCCCCAGGGGCGGAGTCATTACTTGGAGTAAATCCAGCTTGTTTAAGAAGAGATGTAGCCTGAGAGTTAAAAACAAGTTTTTGAAAAGTTGACGCTAAACTTGTTAACTGGACTAGTTAACTAGTTTAGTATTAGTAGTTATCTCTTTTTAATGCTAACTATAACTTTACTTTATTAGTTATCTAGCAAACTAATAAGCATCACTACTAGTTCTTTATAATCTATTTATTCAACATATGTACGAGCAAAATATCAAACGTAACAGTACGTATATGTAATGTCTCAATGTAATGCGTTCGTTTCCATAAAATGGCAAAGTGATAAACATGTCAGACTGTGAAACACCGGAATATTAAAACTTTCAAAACTGCACATTTTAAAAATCTCATTATAGGGATGTTAAAAAAAATGTTAAAAGCTAAATCAACACAGTGTTGACCAAGCGTTTCATCAAACAATGCATTCAGCTAAGGCAACAATTGCAAAAAGATCCGTATGTAATAATTTTTATAACGGCACAGAATTTAACGCAGAAATTAAAGACAAAGCGAATGAACAAACATCGTGTATAGTTTGGAGTAAGACATTAACGTTTGGAGTCGGTTGGGAATCATTCACCGGAGCAAATCTGGCTGGAATGGGCTCCAAAAACTCTCTGCAAATAATATATAAGAATTAATAAATACAATTTCAACTGTAATCAAATACTGAGCTTCGATCAAATTTACATTATTTATTTTTACAATTTTGGATACGAATTGACAATAGACTTCAAGACAGAAATATTAAATAAATGATTAAATCACAAGTTGTGCAATTAAAATGATTTAATGTTAATGAAACTAAAATTAGAACTATAGCTAAAGAACTATAATAAAACTATAGCTCTCGAATAGTTTATAGATTTAATGTAATTTTTCTGCTAAAAAAGACTGAGTAAATGCCTGTTATGATTATCCCTGCTCATCCTGACAACCAGACGATATCCAGGAGGGAAGTCATATCCATCCAATCTGTCACGCGCGTATGACGCTAACTGGGGCAAGGAATATTTAACTGTCACGCGACCTGTGACATATAATGTGTCATAATAATGTATGACAATAATTATCAGTGAATTGACGGTTTATCGTTTAATAAAACACAAATAAACACCTGACGGTTTATCGTTTTTCGCTTAAACACAAAATAAACACCTGACGGTTTATCGTTTATCGTTTAATTAAAAAAATAAAACACCTGACGGTTTATCGTTTAATTAAAAAAATAAAACACCTGACGGTTTATCATTTATCGTTTAATTAAACACAAAATAAACACCTGACGGTTTATCGTTTAATTAAATACAAAATAAACACCTGACGGTTTATCGTTAATCGTTTAATTAAACACAAAATAAACACCTGAGGTTTATCGTTTATTGTTTAATTAAAGACAAGTAAACACCTGACGGCTTATCATAACTGCAGAACTCAAATCCAGGAATCAGTTCAAATAGTCTGGTGACCTGGTCCTTAGTAACCGTGTTCATGACAACGGCGTCTAGCAACGTGTCTCCAGTGTTGGGGTAGGAGTGTAACTTGTCTATTGCGTCTAAAATAAAATGTAACATCACATCAGCAAAAAAGGGTTGCTTAGTGACTGAGAGTGCAGATATCACTTGATGATTGAGACAGTTTGTTATTATATAAGGTCACATCAGCACAAACGGGTTATTAGTAAATGAATGTGCAGATACCACTTGATGACTGAGACAATTTCTTTATTACACAAAGTCACATCGCACAAAAAATGTTATTTAATGACTGGTGTTTAGATACAAACTGATAAATTTAAATTCATGTCAATCACTCACTAGACTCCGCCCCTCGACCAAATCCATCCAATGACGGCACATCAAACCCCTCCCTCCTCCCCCCGTCATCTCCCCTAAATGAATAATCGTCGTATCTGTTTCTACGACGACTAGAAGGGGGTGGAGGCAGCAAATGTCTAACTTGCCCCCTATCTGTTGATGATTCTCTTCTATTAAACGACGGGGGGGAGAAAGACTCTCTTCTGTCTTTCTTAATAGAAGCAAACATCGGCTTAAAACCTGAAAATGAATCAAACCCAAGAAAATTAAAACAAAAAAGCAATAAAATTAAAACTAACAAATTTCAATTTATAATAATAATGCTTGCAGCAAGGCATGGTTTCTAACTCAAGCCCTGCCTTTTAGTATCAAAAGTTATTAGTAAATATTAATGCAGCTCTATTGGAGGATTAGGGTTAGAATTAAGATTGGGGTTATAAAATGGCATAGCATTAATGAGATGAATGAATTTTAATATAACAAGAAAAAGCAATAAAAAGTTGAGATAAAAAATAGAGGCTAGAGAATTGGAAGCTGGCTACGATTGGCTTAGTTTGATTTATCTCTGCTAACTTAATTCATCTAAGCCGACTTAAACAATAAAGAAGCAAAAGATTTATAATCAGGCGCAACATAACTGTAGATAACATCCAAGGCTCCATAGAGATGTAGTTAGAGCTCTGGACTCGCACGCGACAGATCCGGGTTCAAATCCCGGATAGCTTACTAATTCTCTAACTAGCTGCACCCTTTAGTAAAACACTTAAATTGCCAGTTATGTCTGAGGCATCGCTATGATACGATAATCCAGATGTAAAACTGAAAATATAAGTGACGACGCGTGACTTACGAGGGTCGCACGTCTCTAGAGCGACAGCAGCATCGTAGGCTCGCGTGAACACTACGTAAGCAAGACCATGAGTCTTGTTAGAATTAGATGATGGGACTAGACGGACACTCTTTACTTCTCCATAATTCTGTGTATGATCATGGAGGTAAGTAGAGAGAGAGAGAGAAAGAGAGAGAGAAAACGGGGGAGAGAAACAGGGGGAGTGACTGAGAGGGAGGGGGGGGGGGAGAGAATATGAAATCTCTTGCTTATACTTTTTAAGGGTGATTAATATCACATCAGCAAAAAAATAATAATGTTATGAACTGGGATCTTATAAATAAATCACTTTTACATAAACAAGACCTACATTGTTGCTGCAATTATCGCTTCAAATATCACTCTAGTTATCACAATAATTATCATTATAATTATCATTGTAATTATCACTATTACTTGTAAACTATACACTAAACACTTAATATGACAACTAGTAAAACCTTAAATATCTCTGTGATGTCCTCTTTACTTTCATTTTTATCCGTCATAATAAACAGTCGTCTCATTCTGTCGTCCTCACGTGAGTCTCTAACGCTTCCTTCAGTTGGAGAGTTAGCAAGCATCACCTAGATAAGACAAGAAATCATACAGAAAGCTCAGTGGCTCAGATGGTAGAGCGTACGACAATCAACTGATGGGTGGTGGATTCAAATCTAGTCCGAGCTGATAACATATGATAATACATCAAAACATTTACGACAGAAAAATTCATAGAATATTAATTAAGTGTTTCATCATATATGGCATTGTGTTGTGTGTGTAACTTATCCTGTAACTTATCCATAGACCCGCTACAGAGGTCCCGCTATTGAGATCATTGACCCGCTAAAGAGGTCATTGACCCGCTATAGACGTCATTGACTCGCTATAGAGGTCATTGACCCTCTATAGAGGTCACTGACCCGCTATAGACTACCAGGTGTCTCATTTAGTTGAACAAAAGCATTTAATCTAACATAGCACATTGTATAAAATGATATCATCTTTGAGAGTCAGCTTAAATAAATAATATCATAAATAAAATGTTTTAAAAGAACTTCAAACTTTTAATGGCTTCTCTTGTCCAGGCAAATACTTTCTGTTCATTTTTTCAATCGCTAGAGCAGCCTCTGATGCTTTTGAGTATGAGATATAAGCAATGCCTTCAAATAGACAATATATATACCTATTAAATATAATGTATATATCGTATTATATACCGTATTATATTGATTCAAATACAACAATCATCAATCAATGTTTTCATTCCTGTAACTATAAATCTGTAACACAAATTTATTCTATTAAAATTATCTTAATTAGGGTACCCCCCCCACCCACCCTTCCCTCATTATATTATCTGAATATTTGCAATGCATAAGAAATCTCAGTGAAGATCTCAGTAATCCCTTTAATAATGTATTCAGGGGAAAATTTAACTCTCCCCCCCCCCCCACCGACTTGTCGGACATTTGTTTGCATGTACCCCTTCCCCCCAACCTTGTAATTAGATTTCTTTGTTTTTCCTACTCATACCTTTACTCTCGCGTGTAGACTTATCTCGAATAATAAAAGTATCTTTTATTTGTCCCCACTCGGCAAATGCATCCTCCAGATCCTTCGACGAACATTTCTTGCCGCATAGAATAAATAAACGATTAAAATTATCTCTATCTATTCCGCGACGTTCTTCCATTCTAAATGTGGATCTGATTGATTTTCCTAATTATTGATTCCTAATTATCGATCTGTAATTTATCTACTTAAATAAAACAATTATAAAAATAACAAACTCAATAATTAGATTTTCACATAGTGCACTTTATTATCGCTCAGAGTTTTCTGTTTTATTAAAAAATTGGGACCATTGGAGTATAATTGCCATTCTCTAATATAAGTAGAGTAATTTCTAAATATAGCAGGTCTAAAAATAGCTAATCTAAGAAGAGTGTTTAATGTTATTGCCACTTATTGGTTTCAATTATTGTGGACAGATTAAGGCTAATGGTTATAATTAGGGTTAGAATTAGTCTTTGACTTAACCCAATGATTGGAGTTAGAATTGGTCATTGACTTAACTCAATGATTGGAGTTAGAATTAGTCCTTGACTTAACTCAATGATTGGAGTTAGAATTAGTCATTGACTTAACCCAATGATTGGAGTTAGAATTAGTCATTGATTTAACCCAATGATTGGGGTTAGAACAGGGGCGTCACTAGGGGGGGTGCGGGGGGGCGGGCCGCCCCGGGTGACACCATCGTAGGGGTGTGACACCAAAAATCTTGGACCGAAATTTTCCTCCGAAAAAAGAAATAATAATTACACAAAAAATAAATAAGAATTGCTAGGCCTACAGAAATAACAATGGTAATAACAACGTAAATGAATAACAACGTAAATGAATAACAACGTAAATGAATAACAACGTAAATGAATAACAACGTAAATGAATAACAACGTAAATGAATAACAACGTAAATGAATAACAACGTAAATGAATAACTCATTCATTTACGCTTCAACTGTCAATGAACTATGAATGGGTGGAATGAATCGAATACTTTCTTCAAAAGATCGTAAAAAGAAGCAAAAAGCAAAAAAAGGCCATCACTTTGTTTTTGGAGGAAAATTTCGGTCCAAGATATTTTTTTACTGTTATGTTCATTTTAGCCTACGCAGAGAAAAACATACTGGCGCCGCTACTGAGTGACACCATGAGCTACCGCACCGGGTGATACCAACCCTTGCGACGCCACTGGGTTAGAATTAGCCATTGACTTAACTCAATGATTAGGGTTAGAATTAGCCATTGACTTCATCTAAAGTAATTCTAGCCCTATAGTTATAACAGTAAATCTTGAATAATCAGTTTAAAAAGCTATTTATAGACATGCTATATTTAGAAACTACGCTAATTCGTTTAGAGAATAACAATATACGATCCGCTGGCCAATTCGAGAAGAAATTCGCATTATTTGCAGTGAAAACGCATAGTAGCATGTTTTAAGTTTAATTATTATAAACTTAATTGCCAATAGGCCTATAGACGAGCTTATCCAATATGTAATAATTCTCTATAATGTATACGTTTGGATGTCACGCTGACGCAGGGAGAAAAGATTATTTATTTTTAATAACCTTCAACAACTTTATTAGTAGGCCTAATGAAAAAATTAAATTTACGATCGCATGACGTCTTGAGATTGTAAAATTGTTATATTTTTCCCCTCTCTTCCCAGCCAAGTCCCCCCCCCCAACTATTATACTAGTAATGAATAAATTATGTCATGAAGGACTTAATTTATTCATAATACGCGAGTTTATAATCATAATCTTAAAATGTATAAATTTACATGCTCGTGTGTATGTGCTTTTTCCTATATTTGACTACAAGTTTTAGCACTAGATTAGAATCATCGATCTAATGGCCAGTTTCTCCAACCTGTCCTAGGACACTGATTATTTACGACATATCTCAAGAGGAGTATTAGCCAAGAGATGATTAAAAAACTTTCCATTGCGCCAACAAACTCAATTTCAGTATTGAAAATAATGAGTGATTATCTCTGATGTTGACAACGCTTTGTTTACATTTTGTTATAAGCATTGAATTTA
>JAQIXG010006172.1:0-10596 GCA_034700105.1 Oconnorella tubifera
AGGCTAGATTTCCTATACTATAAAACCTTTGATATTAAACAACTTGCAGGTATGAAAAAAAAAATTAAAGCTTTTTTTGTCTCTATTTTGGTCCGATGACATGTGTTTCAACTCAATCTATGTGTATTCAACTCAAATAAATCAGTACATCGTCAAAAGCTGGGGTTTAATGAAAAAGAAAATTAAAATGCCATTAATTTTCAGCATTTTATCAGAACTAAATTCAAGATATGCTGTGAGTAACAGAAGAGTACTCACTGTTATTTACTTTCACTCAGTGTTTTACTTCTATTAATAATTAAAGAATCTGTTAATAATAAGCTATTTTTGTATTCATTGTTGCACTGTTGCTCATTGCTCACGCATGAACCATTGTTTTTTTATTATTTTTTAATTTTATGCCTGTATTGACATCCTTATAATAATTATTATACAAACAAAGTCTGTCTGTCTGTCCGTCTATTTTTGTGTTTTTAGGTCTTTTTCTCTTTCTGTTAGTTACTGAAGTACTGTCTGTCTGTTCGTTTATGTGTTTCTGTTGTTGTGACTGCTTCTCTTTCTGTCTGTGTGTCAGTCCATCCGTCCGCCTGTCTATTTCTCTGATTGTCTACTGTCTTTCCGTTGGTTATAATTATTTCAGTGGTTAAAACAAAAACTGTCGTAACACTAGGCCGAATATAAAGCATGTTATAATGCATTCGACACTTGAGTAGTAACCGTAGTAAGTACTTGAGACACTATGCGCTCACTTATTACTAAGTGGTCTGTACCAATGAACATTTAAATTTAATACAAAATGCTTAAATATTTATTAATTTGGAAATGTGGTAATACGAACTTTTTATTTTTATTATTTTAACTATAAGATACACTTTAAATGCTTTTTTCACGAGGGGGTGGGGAATTTATAAATAAACCATTGAAAAATATGTTGTTAAAGTATGGTATGTTAAATAGTTACACACAACTAAATCTATCAAATATTTGAGTTGAATGTTTTTAGAAAAGGACACTAAATAAAAATATTATCAAATCTCGTACGTATACACTTGAGATATCGTGTAAATGATATTTAATTCAATTAAAACCAACTCGATATTAAAAATCAATAAATGTTTATATCGGAAACATTTCAGTTTGATAACGCAGTAATGGAGTAGCCAAGAATTTATCGAAGGGGGGAGGTGTTTCTTCCAAAAGTTTAAGTGATGACTTTTTTAGGTTAACTTAAACGCCCTTCATGAGACGATGTCATGGAATTATTTGCGTTGGATGCATTTATTTTATTTATTTATTTATATTTATTTAGCGACCAAATACACGCATTTGGAGAATAAAATTCAGTGACAATCCTAAAAAGGTCGTCACTCCTAAATTGTGGAGGAAAGCCCCAGCCCCCCGTAGTCAAATCCTGGCTACGCCACTGCATGTACCCACAGCAAAAAATCAAGTCGTCACATGGTGGGGGGGGGGAGGGTAGAGCTAATCTAACACTTTGAACAATAAAAAACATCTTTTACTCGTAATTGGAGGCAAATATTGCGGGGAGTTAGCCAAAACCCACGTTAAAATAACCGGCTTATAGTTATAAATGAATGTAATGTTATTGCGTTTAATCCTATAGTTTATTCGATAAATAAAATCTGGTACTACAGCTACTAACACGTACTCTACAGACAGGAAAAGAAGTAATCGATACAGTTTAAAACAAGCCTAATAAAACTGCGTGGGTTTAGCGATTTCGCGTCTTACTCAAGATCGGAAGGTTGCGTGTTCAAATTTCATAGGTCTATTTTTAAAATAATTGATTTTTCTCATTGTAAGTTTAAAATGGCTAGATCCCTTCTTTAGACGGGTTTGAAATCTAATATTTTTAAAAAAAATCTAAAACCACGGTGACTGGCTGCAAATAAATACAATTGCACAAAAATTTAAAAACATTTTTGGCTCCAAGTATAAAAAGCCAAGTAAAAATATAAAATTACACGTAAGCACTGCGTTGCTATTGACATTCTACTAAAAGCTAACAATGATTGTTTCTTACTGACATTCATTCACGTCGCATTCACTTGCATTCACCTTGTATTCATTCATTTTGCATTCACGACTTTAATCGATTCTCTCTCAAATCTTTCGGGTTGGCTTCAGTCTAAGCTATTGTAATGGCGCTTTGCAATACAATGCGACATATTGTCATTATACTGCAATTGCAATAGACAATGTATATATTGATTTCTATTAAGGTATTTTATATATTATAAAGTATTTAAGTGTATATTGTACACAATATATACAATTTGTATAGTAATTATTTAATCTATTGGATTCGTAAGTTAGTCGCTAATATTAAATCACATATTAAGTAATTTAAATTTTCAGAAATATTTAAATTAAACTTTAACTGTAGGTATTTAATAGTATTTAAATAAGAAATATCAGTAATATGACTAAAATTTTAAATGAGGCAGTGACGTAGCAATATGTTGTGCTGGTTGTGCAATGCACAAGGGCCCCCGGTGGTGACGGGGCCCCTGTGCATTGACTTTTTAAAAATTTTGGATTCTTTATTGTAGACTCCTTAGACCTGACACTTGCCCAATTAAATTAGGCCACTTTGATGCGTTAGATTATTAGTTCTTCTTTTTATCAATTGATTCAATTTTCTACACTGGACAAATAAAAATTCTTTATACAGATAAATCGAAGAAAATAATTAAAATATAATCAGCTAATTAATATTTAACTAGGGATACGGAATGTAAAAATATCGTCTGGAGTTTTTTTAAATCGAATGGTTGGGGTCCAAGGGACCTGCCACAGAGGCTCTGCACAAGGGCCCTAAAAAACATAGTTACGCCACCGAAAAGAGGGTTCCTCCTATTTTTGAATATATTTTTGTTTAATATCTATTTTTGTAACTCCAAATATACCTACCTATTTATTCCTAAATTTGGCTAAATATATTTAATTTAATTTTTAATATGTGTGTGTGCGGGTGGGGGGGAAGATGGGGGCTGGGTATAAAAAATATTGAAAAAGTCGTTCTTGTTACTTTTTCTCCAAATTTTTTACAATTAACGCCACAAAAATTACAAAATGAGAAATATATCTACATTAAAAAACTTCCTGCATTGATTAGTTAATCCATCAAGAAAGGAAAAAATGTAGCTAAATGTTATATCTCAACTATTGAATAAAAGTTATAATATTTTATTTTGGCTGAATGAAACGATACGGTTAGTTGCGCACGAATGGTACCGATTATTTGCACAGATAGGTTTTAAAATGATTTACAAAGAACTAACAAAAATTGGCATAACAGTGATTTTTGAAAAGACTCTTACTTTAAAGGGGCTAGGCATACAATGAATTTGAATTGACTAACATTGAATACTTCAGTTCAAGGGCTTGTCACATATAATGAAACAATATTTCTATTATTAAAAAATATGCAGTTCACACAAATTGAATGTAATCGGTTATTATATAACTTGTAGTTTTTTTTAGAGATCTAACGTCAGTGTATATGATAAATAATCTCTTACTATCAATACTGTTTACAATAAAAATAATTGTTATGCAAGATAATAAAAAAGAGAGTTACCAGTTTGAACAAAATAGCAATAAAAAGGTTGAGAAACGTTCAAACATTTAAAATTCAAACAGTTAATAGTGTATTGGGAAACTGTACTGTTTGATACTGTTTGAGTTATGTAAGTATTTTTAAAATTGAAATGCTTTTTCACTAAAATAGTATAAAACTCGATATAACGTATTTTATTAAATACGATTAAGGATTATAATCTCTACGTAACTCATAATCTACAATCGTCCGTAAATTTCTGGAGAGTCCTTAAAAATTAAATCTAAATTTGAAATCAGAATGAAATTGAGCATATCCATAAAAATGAGAAGTTAATTGTATAGAGACTTTTGAGCGCCAGAAAAAAATTATTACACCTAAAATGTTTTAGATAAATGTAATTTACTGTAGCAACATCTGAATGTACGAAATTTACTTTCACGACAAAATCGGCCCCGATTATTAATTCCAGGATTAGAATTGTGCCATGATTCGGGTTAGAAATGAAGTTAGGGTAAGAGCTTGGGCTAGATTAAATTTATGGTTATCTAGGGTTAGGATTATTAAATGGGTAGGGTAATTTTGTCGGGTTTATATATTTTTGGGCCGTTTTGTCCGGGTACCTATAGTTGTAGGCCTGAATATATCGACCAGGAAAGTGTTTGCTGTGGGTGTCCTATGTGTTCTGTAACGTTAATAGTTCATTTCCATTAAAGAGAATTAGTTGGCTTAACGTTAATAGGACTAAATTGACACGATCGCTTAATGGCTAAGGACCTATGCCAGAGAGCCTACACCACAGGCCTACATATGTACAGATTCTAGATTTATGTATAGATTTTATATTTATGTATAGCTCTATATTTAGGTACACATTCTATACAGATTCAATACATATATGCGTATTTTTATACTTTAAACAGATTCTATGTGTATAGTGTGCATAGGTTCTATTCCTGTGTACATTTTCTATAAATATGTACAGATTTTGTACCTATGCACGGAATTCTTTACTTTTCGTATAAACTATACATAATACTTGTACGTTTTACTAGCACTACGTTATTATAATCAGATGACGTCATGCTTTAATGAAATAGCTGCAATAACCGTGCGCCTTGCACATTTGAACCAGAAAGATAAATTAGACATTTTTTTTATTAAACAATCTCTCAATCAATACTTAACGCTATATTACAATTTGCCATCAGTCACTCGTAAATCACCTGGTGTCAAAGTTATGTATTAAAAACTAATCCACGCAAAAAAATAAACTGAATATGAAGAATCAACCAAATAATATTACTTTTTGAACGTGTCCTTAGAAATTATGTGTTTCAGTAGAATTTAAAAAAAAAATTTCATTGAACGTAACTTTATTGTATCTTTGTTTTTCGTGAATAAAAAGAAAGCATTGTTATTTAAACTGTTATTATTATTTTGAGTTTTTACCTAGGTATATAATGACATACTCGCAATGTTTGATTCCTATATGTAAGATTAATGCAAAGTTACTTTAATGTTGCAATTTATAACATAAATTGCATGCGTATTAGATATTTAAATGTGTGTTGCATTTTCTCAACAGGCAATGATAAGAATATTTCAAGCTTAAAGGCTTTAGTTGAATTGACTGAAACACTTGATGCAATTTTAGTGTTTTACAATCCTTCTTGCTAATTGGTTGTTCAATAAGATGATTAAATAACCAATTCAGTAATTACTAATGAATGCCTCGTGGTATTAAAATGCAATTATATTATCTTCGTTCTTGTAAATTTAACTTTTTAAATTTCTTTTATTGTTTCCATGTTTTAAAATTGTAAGAACTGCTGCTGTTACATTTATTTCATAAACTTATGAAATAAACTTGTTTTTTTATTAAGCGATATTAAAAATAGAAATCAATATACATGTCTCTAATAAAGCGTGTAATTTTATTGAAGTCATTTATTTGATTCACCTGTAATGTATAAAGCTATTATTGTTTAGCACAGAAACTCTGTTTGTATTGCGTTTATCACAAAAGCTTACTTTAAACAGCTTAATAACATCTGTTTCATATTTTATATATACACATAAACTATTTAAATAGGGTTTTTAAAGGTTTTTAAAATTGTGAAGAGTTATAAGGTTTTATCAAATGAAAGCTTTAAATATTTAGTCACGAAATGTTGCGATAGTAATTTTAAGTTTCTCTTTCCTTTTGTTAAATATCAAATAGCTTTAGATTTACGTTTTTCTTAAATACAAAAAAATTCTATCTATATATATATTTATGGACATTTACTCAATCAATCAACAAAAATTTAGCGTCTGTTTAACCGTCGAGGGACGATGTCGCATCCTATTTACAGTAGTACAATAGGCATACCTGGCAAATATTTTCCATTTAATTAAAATAGGGCTTAATAAAAGTTGTAGAAGTAGGAAATTGAATACATTCTTTTTCAATGCGTGAATTTTCTTACACTTGTAATGAAATAAAATCATTTAGAATTAATTTATATTAATTATATTTCTATTTACTTTATGTTTTACGCTTGCATTTGTCTTAACATTAAATTTATTTACAAATTAAGCTCTAAATGCAACCGCCATCAGCCCTTAGGTGTTTTCACTGTTATAGATTATGATATTATAATAGAAGTCCTACTTACAATAGTATACAGCAACTGTAGTATACTATATATAAAATGGTAGTCAAAAGTACCACTACGTATACTAGAAAAAGTCTACATGCACACAGTTTGAAATTTATCCTACATATTGGTTTAAGAAGAAATCATTTTCAAAAGTATTCGATCCAGTCCATAACATTTCGTTCAATTACTTTTTCAGTAGTAACTTTTGAGTAGTGATTTCTTTGATCATATAACATTCTTTGCATTTTTCAGAGTCAAAATGAAGAAGCGCTGTATTACACTCTCATGGATACTCTGCTCATTATTTACATTCTGTATTTTATACTTTAATCGATTAAAGATTAACTGGACTGAAACTAATCTGAGAAACTTCAGAGATATGCCGAAACTTATATTCAAAAACGCGCAATGTCAAGAAATGTATCGGTTAACGAAAGCCAAAGAGATTTGGTTAAACGAAAACGAGACGAATTTTCACTCGCCATTTTTAGATTTACTAAATAGAACTGGTAACGAAACGCTCTATTTACATCATCACATGACAAGTAGACTAGGTAATAACATCTTTCAATTGACGGCTCTTTTGGGAATAGCGTTGAGAAACAATCGTACCCCGGTAATGTCAACCAAAGCTTTCAATATTCTGGATTTATATTTTGAAGACATACCTGTGCTTAGAAGCAACGCAATAGTCGCAAGTAAACAATCGAATTTCACGGTCCTGATGGAAAACGTATCCGCATGGGATATCGAGAATCCAACTGATCATCTTCCAATGCGGAATATTTCCGTGGGACATTATTTAGAGTCGAGAGTTTATTTTCGTTCGTGTGAGGATGCGATGAGAAGAACTTTAAGACTTAAGAAAGTACTATTTGTAAAAGCTCATTCTTTTCTCAATAAAACAACTCCAACACTTTCGGTACAATATACACGAATTGCGGTTCATGTTAGACACACGGATTTATTTAAGATCTTGTATTCTAATCACACACAAGCTGAGCTTTCCATGCTGAACTTTGTTCGGCGAGCTATGGATTACTTTCTCGGATGTTATGACTCGGATCGTGTTTTATTTATTATTATGAGTGACGATGTGCCTTGGTGTAAGAAACATATAAATGGATCTAATGTGGTATTTTCTGAGGGACTGAATCCTGGGGAGGATTTGGCTCTTGGTTCATTATGCGATCACGCCATTATAACAGTCGGGACATTTGGTTTCTGGACTGGATGGTTTGCTAATGGCCTAACAGTTCACCCAGTTAAAAATTCTCTCAGAAAGGGGCTGATTTTGTTTCCTAGTTTTGAGCAGAATTTAGGAGGCTATGAGATTCTGCAGAATGTTGCATTTCGGTCTCCTCCGAATTCTGTTCAACTCTGATGGTATTCTATACAGCTTTGTCATTCATTGTTTTTTTATATTGGGGCTTACAAGTGCTATATTGGGGCTTAAAATGCTTACAAGTAGCAAAAATTGCTACTTGTAGCTGTTTGTAGATTAAAGATTAAATACTGTGATATTAGAATAAGGAAAAGTTTATGTAGCGTTGTATCGTAACTCATTTATTAGATATTCTTTCAATACGATGTGATATAAAAATCGATCACAATATTGTTGAAAATCCAAAGAATTATGATTCATAATCGGACTGCAATCGCGAGATTGAAAAACTGTACGTTTTATGTTCCTATTAGTTAATTTAATACAATTTTTAATCAGAATCGGAGTATCTCTCAACAGAAACCGGTAATGGTTAAAAATCAGAATTTTAGCTTAGAGATAATGCTTAGGCCTGTAAATGTGGCGTAAAAAAGAATATTTATTATGAACTGTTATATTCTGATTTGATGCTATTGTATAATAATATAAATTGAAAAGTAGTTACAAAACTAGTCATTAGTTGACAATTGCATTCCAATTATGTATTAAGAAAACTTGTGTTTATCAATCTGTTTTATTGTAATCATTTAAATTGGCAATTTTATCAATCAATATTCTGGAAGACCATAATTCTACAGTATTGCGTGATCTTATATAATATATAAGACACATAACACTGGAGGATGATGGTCTTCCAGAATATTGATTGATAAAATTGCCGATTAAAACGATTACTGAAATTTGACGCAAAAATGTCCTTTTAAGTCCCCATCGGAGTACACGCGATTTATTCTAATTTATAAACTGTAAACTCGATCTTGAATTTAATCACGTTGCTACTATCAATATCCTGCAACATATTTTTAGCAGCTGATACTTTTGAAAGATATTTACCGATTTATTGTTTTCAAACATATAAGACATATAAGAGAGTTATTATTCTAGTTAACTAAGTCGCGGTCCTGATGCTCAATATTATAGCCTACATTTAGATATAATGTATATAATGGTTTTTTTTTGTTCAGGGCAGGTAATTAAGATTTTTCAAAATTCTTTAATTAAATTATTTATCACTCATTGATATGATAAAATTAAGGCCGGTTTAACATATTATTTGCACTCCCCAGAAATTTGCACTCCCCAGTCATTATTTAATGTTAGATAATCACTATCATCAGACAAAACCCTAACTCTAACCTAACCCTAATCTAACCCTAATCTATTATTAAATATGTTATATAGTGAATAATTTAAAAAACCTAGTTTTAAATGAAATAAACGTTGCGTTTGACTAATAAACTAATAATAGTGAATTATTGGGGAGTGTTTATTTAACGTTAAATGATGACTGGGAGAGTGCTTATTTGACGTGTAATTATGACTGGGGAGTGCATATTTCGGGGAGTGAAAATTTGACGCTATACCGGTACTAAATGTTGAGAGTATATAATATTATCTGAGTAGGCCTATATTATACAACCTGTATCGATTCAAGGAATGAAGCTCAAGAGTGTTAGAAGTCCTGATTAACAGAACACATATTTTAAAAAACCCAGTGTGAAGTGAACTATTTTCACTTGAACATTTTGTAATTTTCCAAATTTTAAAATTTCATAGAAAAATCTTTAAAATTACATTGCAGATTAAAATATAATTTTCTAACCGGTTACATTTTACATTGCGGAGAAAATAGCCACTTAAAGTGCATTGTAATCACCTATTTAACTATACAGTATATTTGTAATGTAGACCAACCGGTATTTATTGCATATGTAGGGATAGCGATAGAAGTATACTAACTTTAGGGTAAAACTCAATTGCAGTCATTTTCTTCTATTTTGTATTATGCTTCTATATATTTTTATCTTTGCAAATAATACATTTTTACGATTATAAGAAATTCAATGAGAGAAGCCTCAACTATAAAACATCTTGTAATTTTACTATTGTAAATTAGAAAATAGACGAGCTGCTGTTAGTTTTTTCTCATATACTTAAGTTTTGTTTCATTCAATTATATTATATATATATTCTTATTGCAGATTTAAACTGGACTTTTTTTTATAATCTTAGTGACAGCTTGAATAAAGTACTATAATTTGAAAGTAACATTATACTACTGTATTTTAAATTACTTAATTGTATATAGTATATTGAATATAACGATATTTTGAATTTATTTTGTTCTCCATTGATGCCTTAAAAATAGTATTGGTGAATGTAGCATAATTTTTATGTTAGCATATTAATTGTCTTATGTGTTTCTATTTTTTAATGGGCAATAAATAATTTATTATATCTTTTTTAGTTATTAGAATTCGAAGTAAATCAAAGAAGCGGCTGCATTACCTGAGAGTCAATAGGCCTACGTTGTTTTCATTTGATTTTCATTGAAGATTTTATGATGTTTGAATTGTTCAACGTTTTATTTTGCATTGTATAGAATAAGATAAGTTTATTTCTTTTTAAACAGTAATGTTGGTGATGAAAAAGTCTATGAAAAAAAGAAATATACTGTAATTTTAGTTAGAAGAATAGTAGGCCTACTCTTGCACTACAATATACTAATAAGTATCAGTCTTACTTTTATTTTACTCTATTGTTAGTCAGTGTGTTTAAGAAATACAATTTTGAATTGTCATACTTATAGCGTTTAATATAAAAATGATCTTCAGCCTCGTTTCAATTAATCAATATTTGGTATATTAGCTTTTGTATTGTTATTATTATATCGGTAATATTATGTTATTTGTATTGCTATATTCTGTGCGTTTAATAAATTGATTGGAAAAGATTTATTATAAATTAGAGAGACTTTTCCTTCTATACCCTTATTTTATTTTACGAATTCTGTTCTTCCTGTTTGAGCTTTATTTGAAATAAGTTTAAATTTATTTAGACTTATAACGTAGATTTAGAGACTTAAAACTGACAGTGAATATCTCTGTATATATGCTTTTTATATCTTTACTGCTATCTTTTGT
>JAQIXG010006173.1:0-10595 GCA_034700105.1 Oconnorella tubifera
AGTAAACTTGTAAATAATTATTTGCTACAAGCAAATAATCCTCTGGATGCTGATGATTATAATGATTATAATAAACTATAATCTTTAATCTTAATAACACTGACACAAGTTTTACTGCGAGAGCAAAAGTATGGCTAAAATTTCAAACTGATTTACAAATACAATAATATGTAATATATAATAATAACACTTGCATATTTAAGTCAAATTGACTCAGTATAGTGAACTTTTATTTATTTACTTATTTTTCTTCATTTGTTGCTTTTTCTGCTACCATTTATTTGGTGAATTAAAAGTTTGTATTTTTAAATTCGTTTTTCTTAGTCATATACAATTTTAGATAAATCGTTCAATTTTTTTAATAAATATAACAAGCACTCACAGTTACAATTGTTTTTTATCTGTTAGTTTTAATTTTACATCAAATCGATCTTTTATGGGTAAATAGAGTGGTTAAATTACAAGCGAAAGTATTCATTGTTATATCTGAATGCTTTATTTTGCCTTTGATTTGAAATTGTTCAATATGGCTTTGTTATCAAATTGTATAAATTTATAAATTAGATAAAATTGTTAAATTATTTGATACTAGAACGCCTTGAACCGCCGAGCAACGTCATAGCCAAACAACTGCATAACGGTGTAAATATATCCTGGACGCCTGCGACTAGAAGTAGGTATTCCATTCCCGCCACGCACTACGCCATTGAATACATGACGGTCGGTGGGTGGCTTCCCCTTGAAGGGAACGTCACCGGCGCCTGGTTCCTTTGGAGGACGGCCTCCAGGGGCGCCGTGTACCGCTTCCAAGTGTTCAGCTGCTTTGGGACGACGGAGAGAAGCAGATCGAGTGAATATGTGACGATTAAAACTGGCGGTGAGTTTACTGTTGATAAATACAGTCGTGCATGAACCTTAGATGAAATTGTATTTATGAGTTAATATAATATTTTGATTATATTTATTGATCATACTTAATTAGAAAAATTTATAATGTGGTTGTGATTTTTAAATTACTGATTAAAATGACTTCAGTTGTGATCTTTGGAAATATATACTAATGTGAAAATTAAATAGTAACATTTCAGCACTACTTTTACAAAGAATTACTATTTGCTAAGTATACAGTATTGCTATTTTGCATGTTAAACAAAGACTTACTATCATCAAAGAATGCGATGCAAGTTTTCACACTCTCTTTTCGCATTTATTGTCCACACGGGCGCGTTTTCTTTTATTTACGCGCGGCACGCGCGGCATTTCTAAATTAATTTATGACGATTCGCAGATCCGATGACGCCTAGCGGCGGTGTGAGCGGCATTGCGGCGGCGCTCATCGTCATCCTGGTCATGGTCGTCGCGGGGATCATCGGCAGCTATATAGGAATGCGGATTTATAAAAGACGAAAGTTAAAGGCGCAGCGTATACTGCCGAGAGGTCGGTAATTTATTTCTTGAGAATCGACTTTTCTTTTATTATGAATTTATGATAAGCTTATTCAATTTCATTTAACACTGGATATTTTACTCATTTTATTATTCATATACTTGCGCATTTACATTGTATCTCATTCTCATTGAATGATTCGTATAATTGATATTTCAGTTTTATTTAAAACAATCATAATATATTGACTTCTTTTTTATATTAAGATAAAATCTGAATTATTAGCTTATTAAATCACAAGCCGTTTTTATTTTTTAGCTCTTTCAGAACGAGTACGAATGCACGCCAGTACCACAAGGTAAAACTATTCTTTAAATATATTCAATTTTATGCCTCTTTATTGGGATACTTTGAATTTTAAACCTGTTATACTTCTTGAATAAAACTTTTATTTTATTCCTATCTATCAAATATCGCTGACCTGTGCCTAAAGAGTGATATATTATATTTATAGCTATAACTTACACCTTGGTACAGCTGTAGATTTGTTTGGCACGCAATAAGTGTCCATCACTTGTTGTATCGGGCAAGTGACTGAAGTGAGTATCAAATAGCTGATATTGCTTGAATTCAAGGGCATAATAAACACCATAATTTCAGCACTTTTTTCATTGCTGTTTAATAACATAATTGTATTCTTGTTAGTTTACTTAATAATAGGTGTTTTCTATTAATGTAGTGAATAATATTTAAAATTTAATTCATTGCTGTTTCTCAGTTTATACAAAAAAACACAGTTGTAACAGTCTATATTACCTGTCATTGTTATCATTATTTTAAACTTCGATTTTCTCAAATTTCACAGATAAATTTAGTCAGCTTATATCTATCCTTAACATTAAATAAATCAATGTAGCCTACAACTTATTACGTAACAATTTAACAATAGCACTTTCATCCACAAAAATCACTCTTTCACTTATTTGTATTATCCCTTCATCTTATTCATTGAGGCATCATCATTCATTCTTTCATTCATCTGCACAGTCATCTCTTCTCAGTCTGGCAATCTAGATACGATTGTTCGTCGATAGACAATTCTTCTTTTTTCTTTCGAGACGTCGCGATGAAGCGTCGCCGTCGACGTTTAAAGTCATCGAAGCGTGTTGCACACAACGTCGTTGCACTGGTCGCTATTCGCCTCATTTCTTCTTTTCGTGAAATCTGTTCTTTGTTTGAGAATCTCGCGTAGAATGCTTGCGTATACGCCTTCATGCCAATAAGTCAGCAATCGTGAATGCAACGTTTAGCAGTAGGAGAAAACGCGGAGATCAAAAAGTTGGGTAGGATGGAGGAGGAGACAAGGAGGGGTGATAATTAACTAAAATGTAGATACAGTTTCATAAGTTAATGCCACTGTGTAATAAAGCTATTTTTGCAAGACTGACAGACTACATTTTTGTCATTTTAATAAATCTTTAAGTGTATAGTTATCAGATTGCATTATTTTATTATAAAATGTAGTAACCAGCTGATACGCTATTTGTAAATATTAATACAATTAATTTCGAACCTACTGTTATATATGTTATCATTATAAGATGATTTTCTAAAATTTAATCCCTGATTTAATGCTATCTTTACCTATGCACGGCGACCACTGTGGCAACTATGTGACTAGCTTATTTTGACCTTGCATACAATTGTCCTCAGTCTCAATCTTAGTCCAGCTAGACTTAACGAGCCTACTTAGACATCAAGCTATCTGGACCAACTGTGTCAAATATCTGCAGAATCAAATGTTTTCGTGTGTTCATGACGCATCGTGCTAAAAAAAAGTTCAAATTCAAATTTAACGCGTTCTTGTAGTTCAATCCTAGAATCCTTTTCAGTGTCAGCGAGTAATTAGAATGAAGCTTGATCGAAAGCGTCCTCTAAGCAACAGCCCTTCCTTCTTTAGTCCTATATTTCTTAGAAGCTTAGTCAGACATGATCTTAGGCATATGGTAAAGAAAGATATTCAATATAACACTACATCGCTATATCAGTTAAAATCAAATACTGTTTAAATATATGTATAGTTTTAGAGTCAGATTCATTCTTTGTGAAACAATAAAAAAATCTACTAAAATATTGAGGAATGGAATCATAAGTTTCAGTATAAAATTCAGAAGATGTGGTACTGTTAGCATCTAAGTACTCTGTACAAGGCCTGTTTAATTTAGCCTAGTATAAATATCAATATCGATTATAATAATATCATAAACTTCAGTCACTGAACCATTGTTGTGTTATAATTTAGTATAAAAAGTCTGTGAATGCAAAATAATTAAATAACGATAATCAACAAATCATGTCGTTCATTTAAAATTTAATGTAACTAGATCCAAACTTTCAATGCTTAGATTATTTTGAAAGGAATAGCTTTACTTAAATGCATTTTATTTTCATTAATAAAATTTAATGGCCATTCTTTAAACCTTATGACAGAAATTAACGGTTACGAAAAGTTTTGTTACCCAATAAAAGAGGTTAATCGCTGGACCTGTCGTCATTTGACCGGATACTGCGCATCGTTACGCTTTCTACTTAATTCAAGCATCAGCCTAATGAATACGCATGTTCTGCGGTATCGGATCATTGGGAATCGATGCGCTCTTCACTACTACAGTTGATGAATGGCCTCTCCCGGAAAATGTCCGGATCGCACCGACTGTGAAAATCAATTTACGCTCCGAATCGCGGGAAATAAAAGTGCAGATGAATTGCAAATGGATACAATGGCTGATTGTTTGTACAAACACAGACTTAAAACGTCGCGCAAGTCGTTTTGTTGCAAAGCGATCACTGGATTGTGCGAATCGTACAAGTAAGATAGATGACCAAGAGGCTCAATGACTTAAAATGAAGAAAGAAATAAAGATAGACTATTACCGTAATAGGAAGCGATAAAATACTTATATGTTTACATATATTATATTATATGTTTACAAACATAATCCTAGTATACAAAATCCTAGTATACATAATACATAATCATAGTTTTAATACGATTGTATAGTGAAATTTGTTTCATCATCAATAGTTGTATTCCAAACATTTATTTTTAATTCGATATGGGAATTAACTATTTGGGGATAGGATAGGTTGATGGAAAAAGGTGATAGTTGTGGGGGGGGGAAGTTTTTTGCACAGAACGCTTATTGTTAATCCGTGTGGTTAACCAAGTACATGGGGGTGTAGATATGAAAGGTTTTTTCGGGGGGAGAGGATTTGAAACGAAAAAATTGCAGAAACTTCTGTTTTTTACGTTGCTCCATAGTAACAAGTACCAACGTTGTGAGTTTTCATTGTGGGTTAATTCAGCTTATAAGCTTATTGATCATATTCGTCCTTGCACTTTGTATTGAATACTGCGACAATTGTATTTGCCGTTATATATTTAACTATCAACACTATAATATTATAATTATTACATTTACAATATATGTAATTATAATTTATTATAATTAATAATTATAGACGCTTCCTTTGAGATATTGACTAAATACATCACATCAATTTGATTTCATTTCAGGAAGTTATTTTATGCTATTTTTGTATGTTTACAAATAATTTTTTCAAAGCTGACATAACTTTCTATAACATTCATTATTTAACAACATCAGAGACCTTGTTGTCAGTTTTTCAGGTTGAAATACATCATTACGACATCGGTTTATTATATTTAGTTGAAGTTTATAAATAGCCAGTCGTAAATTAGAGCAAGACAGCAATTGTCTAGTTGTTATTTTTCTTGTGTTTCTCTCAACGCCTCGTAGTGCGAAGCTTTTGTAACATTTCCCAAGGGACGAAATCCACTTTATTGTCCAGAAATAAATCCGTTGTGACTGTAATATTTCTTGTTTGATTTATTTCAGCATCAGCAGGGCTTTAGAAGGTAAGATCTCATTCAAATGACTTATTTCTAGTAGAATTTTAAAAGTTTTATATTTAAGTAAGTACAGCTTTAGAGTTTCAGTTACAAGAATGATTTAAATTATTCAAATTGCGTAGCTAAATAATTATTGTCAATAAAATAATTTGAATTGATCTTGATTTATTAATTTAAAGAACTGAATTGGATTTGTGTGGGCTATGTTTTATTTCTCTAATTTAATGTTTATAATTGTATTAATAACGTTGAGTATGTTGTACTCTAAAAATGTTAGATGAAATTGACAATTTTATCAAGAAAGTTTATTAGGGTTTTTCATTAAATTTTTATAAAATAAAGTCTAATTATAAGTATCACGTCTATTTGTTGTTATTTATCTTCAGGACGAGCCAGTCCAATCCTAGAGTCCGTGTCATCCACTCTAGCCAATCACACGCCTCTAAGCAATGAAGAAGAAGATGACGTCGACGACGATCAAATAGAACTTCACGAAACTCCAATTTAGGTGATATTACAGATATATAGGCCTATTTTATACTTCTATTTATACCTATATTTATACTTTTACATATTTTTATACTTATATTGTTTACGTTTATTGTAGTCAAAGATTTACAATTTTATAATCGGATAAATTTTATGTACATAAAAATAATTTTTAAAAGGTGTTAATATTTAATTATGTGTTTCTTTTAGGTTCATTTACAGAATTTATCTAATTTGGTGCTGTAAATATTATAGTGTCCAAAGTGCCCAACAATCAACAGATGACTAGAATTATTCTATCACTAGAGACGTCTAGCGAATTTTGCGGCAAATATAATCTTGTTAAATCTAATTCATTTGAACATTGAAAGTATTATATAGTACCCTTGTAAATTTGTTAATAAATACCAAAATTAATTTGCCGAGTTTTGCATTGCCTGTTACGTGGCTTAATATCTTGTGTCCGTGTATTTTATTCACTTTGGTGAGTTTTTCATATCGGTGATAGAAAAAATGGTAAAGTACATATTACGAAGTATAGTAACGACAAGTACTAATGGTATTTTTCATTAGTGAAAATCTTTAATAATATTATAATGAATAAATAAGTACAAGTAATATTATCGATACTTGTAGTTATTAACTCGGTATTAAATATTTTCATTAGCATGTATACAGCCCAGAAAATTATCTTTTAATCTACATTCGTCCGAGTCACATTACCATTATCAGATTATGATTTTATTATTGTATTTAAAAGGATTGAAGATACCTGTACCGATATTTTTCTTGTATATAATATTAAGTTACAACACTATCATACGCCGAGTAACTACAATCTGTACCATTCAGCCCTATTCTATAACAAAACGGACTAAATCTTAAACAAAAACTATTTTTCTTTCATATTAGCCTTTAACTGCAGCAAACTTTATGCAATGAAGTCCTTGTGCATTGCATTGTGTCTGCTGTATCATCGATTGGTTTTATGTTTTTTGATAAAGTTTGACCTTAGCTAGTATTTAACATTTTGTAAAGTTAATTATGAGACAGTAGAATACAATAGGAAATATATTGCAATGTGTGAATCGTTTGTTTCGTGTGTTTGTGCGTTTTGTATAGTAACAATAATTATTATTATTATGACCTGTTGTTAATATATATATATTGTTTACAAATTTGTTTGTAAGTTTACTTTTCTGTTAGCTAGATTCTAATATTGAGGATTTTACCATGTAGGAATAAATGACCCATTATAAAAATCTGAAGTTATGACTAACGTTTCCTAATTAAAAAGTACAGCATAGACTCTCACTAATGTACATAATTTATTCTACTGAACAAGCTCGTTCAAAATCAGACTCGATATTTCTACAATTATTATATGTCGCAAAGTCGCAGAAATATATCTACATGTAAATCATTAATCACTTAGTTGTTAACAAGTTACTAATTAAATGATGAATCTGGGGACAAACTAAACGAAAAAATTCCTGACACTGGAATCATTGATCAGATTAATTTATTGACAGATAATAATTACTCTGCAACGTTCTCCAGGAGTAAAAAATATATAAAGAGTCCTGAATTTCAGATGCTGGCTACGTCGTCGTAGCAGCTGGGCTAGCCAAACAACTATTTTATGCTACTTCGTTAGTAACTTATTCACACTGTAACACATGGAATAGGATCAGAAATAGGGTAAACGGTAGGATTATAATATTTTTTAAATTAATTATTACAGCTAATTAACAACTCTAATGAATGAGTTTTCTATGAGCATTATCAATTAAGTTAAGTTAAAACTGAGCAGACTGGTGCATAATTAATTTTGACAATCCTCATAATCAGTCACGCAAAGAAATGAAAATCGCCAACCAGTTAAACTACTATTTACAAGCTTTAATTTAAAATGATTTTTAAAACTGCAGAAATTTTTACAAAGTGGTGACCAACTTGTGTCAATTTGAAATTTTGTTACAACCTTGCGACAAAACTCTGGTCGGCCGAGTCAACATCGATGCTGGAGAGATTATAGTCAAGTCCGACTAGGTCGGTAAAGGAACTCTCGCACTGCTCGCAGTACAACTATTTCATTGGTGATATTCACTCAATATACAGTATACAGACTGATGTGAGTTGTTGCAAGATACTAGGATCATTCAAAAACATCTAGTTATTTGCATATTTGCAATTTGTTTATCTCAGGCATGTATCAAAAGATTTTTTAATCGCGCTTTATGAAAATTTTAAATTGTTAGGTAAGCTTAAATTATGAAAATTTGACGCTGCTGAAAGTTTGATATTGAAGTACATCGGATTCTTCTGGAGAAGTAATAATTATTTCAGTTGAAATTATTCTCAGACCCATTAAACTTCATTGGATATATAAGTGAATAATTATTGCATGAAGCAAATGATGAAAATGCAATCACTATCTGAAATTCGGTAAGCTGTACTTGTGTAGGCCTACTATATTATATATGTGCATTATCATTAGTAATTATAGATTAGAAAGGTTACGAATCTTGCGATGCAATTTTATTATCATTGTAATGGTTCTTCCGTAGTCTTACAAAACTAAAGTAAATTAGTTGAATTACAAAACGTCTATTAGGAACATGATTACAATTAGAACTTGATTTTCAAATTTATAAATCTAATATAATAATTGGCTAAGTTCGTCTTTTTGTCTGTAACTCGATATAATGTAGCTATTAAGATAGGTCCAAGGGTTCTCAATAGTACCATTGAATCAAGGGTACTCAAATTGGATGAAATATTAGTAATATAATTAAAATATTGAAATATAGTTGATAATACAATGATTTTTCAGATTAAACATTTGTGTGTTTTTTACTTTTTTATGCTTGTCGTCTGACAGGCTTTGCTGCTTGTTATATATAAGCCTGATTGAACCAATTGTAGGTAAATAGTTGAATACATTCAGTTTAATATTACACAGTAATTGAAATTATTGTTTATCTTGTGTGTTACAATATAATAGCTTAGTCAAATTGAGCTTATGGTGATTAAAAAATACAATGTTTGGTATGCGACTCAAAATTAATACATTATAATTGTTTGTTTCGACTTTACGTCGCATCTTTTATCAATTAACGATTTTATTTGCAAAAGATAAGAAAATTACTGTAAACGTTTTCGAAGAAAGTATTTTTAAAAAACGTCGCTTTGTATTCGCAGCAAAAAATCTCATCATTGCAAAAATTATGCAAGTATTAATTATATTTAAACAAATTACAAATAAATACTTGTATAAACTACTACAACAAGAAATTTGAATATATACAATTAATCGTAATTCAGCTATAAGACTACATTTATATTATTTTGAAATTTAATAATTTTATATTTTGAATTACACAATTTGACTTGTCTTTCTTAGTATTTTTTACAGCTGTTTCTTCAATTCGTGTAGGTCTACTAGATAGATTTTCAGTAACAATTGCATCGTCTATTTTGGCAATAAAATTAAACTTAGTTTGATAAATTGTTTCAAGATGACAAGCCGTGACATGACGTTATCCTCAGCAAGCCGATACTGCCTGGTACTTCTGGCTGTTGCTGTTTTTATATCAAGGCCAAACTGTTTGGCAGGTTAGCTCTTTGTTGTTTCATGATATAATGCATCGTGAAAGATGCTATACATTAAATCATTTCATAGAAAACACACAAATTTCGCACTGCCATTGATGCCATTGCGCGAATAGAAGTGCAAATTCTATCTGTTCAATAAATTTGTTTGAAGGACTTCTAGTTAAGTCGTTCCCGTAGCATCTCGACGGGATACTAATGCTCTGACGTCTATGTTTGAATTTTAAGATTGTTTTTGAATCACGCGCGGGAAGTTGAATGGATGTTATGCCAGAGGTTTAGCTTCACTAAAAAGCAGATGCACAAACTATTCTAATAATATATTATTATGAAACGCTTAGTAAATACATGTGATTAGGTTCTTTTCTTTAGTATTTTCTTTTTATAAACCTTGAATGAAAGGAAATGAATTAGATAATAATTACAGTATAATTTTTGGTTACTACTAGTATATCTCGGAATCCATGATTGCTTACAAAGATTAATAAACAGGCTACCAATGTTGCTAGTAGTCAATCTGCATTATAATACTGCTCTATCAAGAGAAAACTTTGATACAGCAGTATTGTATTATTAAAAGTAATATTATTAAGATAATATCCCACAAGTAAATACCGGTATATGAACTAACGAGCTGCTAAAAATTATAATAATAATCAATTAAGATTATTCATTTTTAATTGAAAATTAGATTTCTATTATTATCGTCAGCTGAGTGGTTTCAAGAAGAACCTCGGGATGGTACGGTCTCAATAGGAAGCACCCACGTCCTGCGCTGTGTCATTGAGAACAGAGTCGGGCAAGTCCAGTGGATGAGGAACGGGTTCGGCTTGGGGGCCGGACCCACATTTGAGGGCTTTCCGAGATATGAAGTTCTAGCTAATCCTATTACTGGTAGGCATTAAATTTTATTATTTGAAACTAATTGATAACAATCTTTATCCAATATTAATGCATTATGATACGTTTTAGTTAGATAGCAGCTAAATAACTAATGACAATATTTTTAAAAATGCACAAATAACTGAACATTATTAAGTAGCCTAAATTATAAAAGAGTAGTTTATAGCTGTCTTAATGCAGGTTCCACGATAAAACGTTCACAGACAAAACGTTCACAGACAAAACGTTCACAGACAAAACGTTCACAGACAAAACGTTCACAGACAA
>JAQIXG010006174.1:0-10594 GCA_034700105.1 Oconnorella tubifera
CCCCACCACACCCTATTTTAAAACCCCCCTTATTTATATCATATTTCATTCACTTATAAAAACAATACCCCGACAAAATGACCCCGAAAACACTGACCCGACAATTTGACCCCGTAAATTCATTTAACAACTATAACCCTAATAAATTTTAAACTTAATAAACCTTAATTCTAACCCTAACTCCTAACCCTAACCCAACCCATAACCCAACCATAATAATTATAAGTGTTGTATAGAAATAAATAAAACCTAAAGAGCTATATAGTTATTTATTATACTAAAATATTTATATTGCAAATTTCTAGATTATACAAATTCAGCGACCAGATAATTTCAAGGGGGTAAAAGCCCACCTCCCCCCTACCTTAGGGGCAGACTCCTGTCCCCATTCCTCCTCTGTAGCTCCCTCTGGGGCACCGTGTACCACCGAAAATTTAATTTCCAATTGAAGCCCCCCCAAGTCATATCAGAGCCTGTAATGTACTCGAAATTGTCGTCACTTATAACGTCTATGATTGGACAGACAACAGCGGTTCTAAACCAATCAGAATGCAGAGGTTAAAGACAGTCAAGACGAGAGATATAAATAATAATTTTATTAATATTATAGTTAATATTATAATGAATTGGCACCCATATTTGGTACCTATTTGTACATCATAAAATGACTTGGTACCTAGCATTTGATACCTATTTGTAAATCATAAAATGATTCGATACCTATCTTTTTTAATTTCGTATAAAAGCGGTTCAAGCCATCCTTGTGTGCATTCACAATGAGCATCTAGGAATGTGATCACCTTACCCTTCGCTAAACCTGCCCCTAAATCACACAATAAATAAATAAAAACAAATATAAATAAATAATATGATCAGTTATTTCATCCGATAAACATTGCTCTGTGTGCTTTTAAACTTACATAGCAAGTGTTCGCTTATAAATTTAACAATCTGCTCAATATACAAATTTATAAATACATATTTTATATTTTTATATATTAAATATACGTTTTATAAACTTTTCATGTATTACTATTAATACTGCGGAAATTAATTTTATTTGAACTCAACAAAATTACTGACAAGAATTTGAAAACTTTACAAAAATATACAGTGTGATAGATTATACAATATATAAATATTTAAGTACAAAGAAACTAGAATAAAATAAAAATTTACGGCGGACCTTTTAATCTAGCCCTAATGAGACCCTGTCTGTTACCCATTCTTATAACTGACACCGGTAGCGGTAAGCTGGCAACGTAGTCTTCTAATTGCTTGCCGAGAAAATCTAAAAATTGCCGTTTTTATAAATATATATATTTTTGTAATCAAGATAATGAGTAAAAAGTTACATTAAAACAAATAAATTCTAGAAATAATATGAAAATAATAATAAATGACTAGAAAGCTACAACTAAAACTACTAAATTAGTAGAAAAATTACTAGAAAATAATAATAAAAAACTAGACGTAATATTAAAACAAATAAATTCATTTAATTGTTTTCAACTAACTTTTAAAATAATTTTAATCGTATTTAAATCGAAGAATATAAATCAGTTATTTATCTGCTTATTTATATTCTTATAACTCTTTACATCTAAGATACGAATACGAAGAGTTTAAAAGCAAAAACTAACCGACCTTTTTCACTTGCGTCATCTACAAGTATAATTTCATTCACCAGGTGGCGCGGTGATCTGTTTATTATGCTCCAAATAGTTCGAAGTAATGTCGTCCATGCTTCGTTATGAAATACAATCACTATACTTGTATCTGGGAGATCACCTACTGGATAGCGCTTTGACTTACATCTGTTAAATCAATTAGTAAATCAATCAGTGAATCAGTAACTCAATAAATAAATCAATCAGTAAGTCAATAAATCAATCAGTAAATCAATCAATAAATCAATCAATTAATTAATTAGTGAATTATCGAATCAAATAACTCATTATTAATCAAACTATAGCAGAATTAATTAATAAGCAACAAAATTATCATCTTATAATCATCATCTTATCAAATTATCATCAAATTACCATCACATTATTATCATATTATCATCATCTATCATCATCTAACTGACATGAACAACAATTAACAACTAACCCGTCCATCCTATAATCTGGCAGAGATCTATTCAATGACATCATCTCACTGGCTATCAGATTAAACTGATTGATTTTAAACAATTCTTTTGCTTCTTCTTCTCTCACTTTTGGAACGATAACCGCCTTGCCCCACTCTCCGTGTTCGGGGGCTTTGAATTTTACCACTAAAAGGGGCATTAAAATACAAGGCATAAAAATATAGGCTTAAATATATAGGTATAAATATAGGGGCATAGATATAGTGGCATAAAAATACAATAAAAATATTTATTTATCAACTACTTGTTTCAAATACTAATATCTTGATATAATATATTCATATTTAAAATAATATATATTCATATTTAAAGCAATCCACTTACTAGGTATGAACCTATCAACCACCCTTACTGGTTTATTAGCTGCAGTCACTAATATCTTATACGGGGTTGTAATCAAGGATTTAATCAAGTTTGCCTCACCCCCATTGACCTTTACCTCCCCCCCATTGACCTTTGGCTCTTCATTGACCTTTGCCTCCCCCCCATTGACCCCTACCTCCCCCTCATTGACCTTTGGCTCTTCAATGACCTTTGCCTCTTCTTGATTTGGTTTAACCTTTGCTTCTACTCCCGCTATAATTTTCGATTCAACTTTATTAACCTTCAACTCTTGATTGACCTCTTCATCTTGCTTGACCTTTGACTCTTCATTGACCTTCACCTCTTCATTAACCTTTGGCTCTTGATTGACCTTTGCCTCTTGTCCCTCTACTTCTCTGACCTTCGTGTCGCAAGCCGAAGGTGCCGTGCAGTCAGCGAAGTACATGAGAAGAAAGACGTCGATCATAAACCAGACCAGCGACGTTATGATGATGACGCGGCAATATTGGAAGCGTCGTCGCGTCGTCATTTGGGAAGGGCCGGTTGGACGGAACATTTTCAGGATGGACCAATCGCGGAGCAAATTGATCAAAGATCGACCAATCGCGGAGCGGATTGATCGAGGATACTGAATCGAGATTGGTCAAATGAGTTTACATCCTGTTCAAAAAATACAAATCTTAGTTAAATCATTGAATAATAGAACAAAATAAAGATAATTTATGTAAATTACATAATTACACAGCGCTAAATTACTACGTGTTATATTTTATGATATATTCTGTCAGATTATGAACGTTTAGTGAATAATAATAATAATTGCATTACATACTGTTTCAACTAAATACAGTAATAAAATTGTGTAAATTAATTGCTCAATTAAAATAAATTTAGCTTACAGTTACATAACATAGGTCTACTCTAATATAATAACATGTAATATGTTATATTGCTAGCTAAATAAATATTAAGTATGCATAAATATAACAAGTTACATAAGTTATTATGCTTACTATAAGCTAGCACATTTATTAACAGTAATTATTTGGCAGGATGGCAATCTTACCATACTTCACTGTCAAGCTTGCCATAATTGCCTCTATGCCAAACAAACTGACAAGTTGTCAACGTTGCTGCACACACATACAATACGTCAGGAGTATCTGTGTGTGTATGCGTATTAGTCTGTGTCTGTACTGTCTTGTGCGAACTGAGAACTGAACTGTGTTGGAACTTAACAGTAGAACTGTGTTTGAAGTTTTGAACTAAACTGAATTGAACTAAATTTGAACTGAATTGAACTGTGTGAACTGAACTGAACTGTGTGAACTGAACTGTGTGAACTGAACTGAAAACTAAAAACTGAACTGTGTTCAACTAAACTAAATACAGTTCAACTAAATTCATTTCTACATCATTTTTAAAGTACACTTTCTCTCAAATTTCCTTTAAATTTCTATCAAAGTAATGATTTCAAATGTTTCAAACGAAGCGATTTGATATGAAGTGATTTGATATGAAGTGATTTGATATGAAGTGATTTGATATGAAGTGATTTAATATGAAGTGATTTGATATGAAGTGATTTGATATGAAGTGATTTGAAATGGAGTGATTTGATATGAAGTGATTTGAAATGAAGTGATTTGATATGAAGTGATTTGAAATGAAGTGATTTGATATGAAGTGATTTGATATGAAGTGATTTGATATGAAGTGATTTGATATGAAGTGATTTGATATGAAGTGATTTGATATGAAGTGATTGAGAAAAGTAAGAACAGATAATTAATTTTGTTGTTGACTTGGATGTAAATAAAAACATGTGTGAAAATGATCTGTCCATGTAAATATTTATATTTATTGATTTGTTGATTGATTGTTGATTGATTTATTGATTGATTCGTTGATTGAATATTTGATTGAGTATTTGATTGATTAGCGAATTATTATAAAATCTTTATTTTTGTACGAATAAAATGGTGTACATATGGTTTAATACCTTTAAGTTTTGATGCTAAATACATAACTTCTTTGTTTTATTACCATTGCATTTCATCGCTTACAGGGAACTAGAAGTTCCCTTCCCCACTGAGAGGGAAGCCTTGATTGCCTACAATTCCCTTCGTGTCGACGTTGAGCCGAGCAAGGGAGGGAAAGTGACGCGAGAAATGAGCACCAGAGGGCGACACCTTGTCGTGTAGGTTCATTTTAATAAATTTTATTTGATACGGAAAGTATTTTCAAATTTTATAGTATTTAAATACATGACACGTATTATAGCAAAAGTATTATAAATATGTATCTCAATACATCTATTTGAAATACTCCCTGCTAATCTCAATATATAAAAAAAGCACTCGATTGTGTGTAAGAACAGAAGCTAAGACTGAGAAATTTGCTCAAAAATTAAGCAGTTTTTATCATATAAAGACATAGTAAAATGATGTCGATATAGTAAAACGATGTCGTTCTATTGAAATGATGGCGTTGCTTTGTTTTCAGTCGATGGCGTGCAGACGAAGCGAGAAAGTTACGCGTTTGCATTAACGGCTTCTTTGAACATCTAACTTTGGTGACGCAAACTATCGAACAATTCGATCTACAAAAAATTAACTAATGCGTTAACAAGAACTAGCGCTATATAGCGTCAAACTTTTGCTATAGTTTCCCCACGCACTTTTTATTCTCTTACATTCTGTCGGCTGAATTTTTATTTGCAATACTTGTTTGAACTACTGTTTGAACTGTTTATAAATGTTTTGTACTGTCAGTAAAAATTTCAACGGACTAACGATGATTTATGAACAGAAATCATTGATCAGGATTTGTTGAATGATATATATATAATATTCGTGAAGACGTTTTGAAAGAATTTATAATTTGTTTTCATTTTAATTGCGAGAGAAATAAATACATAAGTAAAACTAAATATAGAATTATCTCTGGCAAGACTTTGATTTATTTAAATGTTTTATTTAAAACTATATCTTCATCAGACCGTCGGCTTCTTCTGCTTTTCTCCTGCTATAAGAAATACAAAAAATTCACAATGCAGCAATGTAAACATATCTTAATGAATATAATCTCGGGTTTAATACTGTAATGATTACTAAATTTATTACTCGTTGCACCCTTTAGTAAGACGCTTAATTTAACAGCTATCAGAGTCTTTGTACTTGAACTCTATCACTTGCTGCACCCTTTAGTAAGACGCTTAATTCAACAGCTATCACAGCCAAAAGTATTTCTAAGGCTTACTTAGAGAGGGGGCCAATTTGCTAGCCGAATGTTGGGCTGCTTTCAGGGCGGTGGGGGGTTTAGCCACTGGTGGAGGGAGGAGAACTTTTGTTGAAATGATGGGGGTGATGGTTTCATCAAAATCTTTTTTCTGAAGAATAAACTCAGAGAGGGCAGCATTTGAATTCTTGTCTAACCAGTCGAGTTTGGACTTAATCGAGGTATTTATAGTAGCCTGAAACAGATTTGATGAAGGTATTTATAATAGCTTAAAATAGATCGATAGATTGACTGACTAAATCAGCGACTGACTGTAATTAGTGACTGACTAATGATTGACTAATTAATGACTAAATGAATGACTAAATGATCGACTGATTGACTAACTATAATAAGTGACTGACTATATTGAGTGACTAACTACATGATTGACTAAGTTACTGACTAAAATGAGTGACTGACTAAATGACTGACTTACTTTTTCTGTTTGATTGAATATCTTAGAATTACAAGCCATCAATTCTTTAGTCGTCAATACTGTATCTTTTAAACCAAACTTTGCATCTATGTATAAAAACTAAAATTTAATTAAAAGATTTGCTTTATTTCTACATTTAATTGTAAGCAAATTTTAAATTTTACTGTGGGGGGGGGTGTACTATTACTTTTTTACAATTGCCAAAAAATGTTTATAATGTAAGAAATTATAAATTAAGTTTAAGCATCTAATTAAAAAGTTAACATTTTTATCAGTTAGATATCAAAAAGTTAGTTAACATAAAAATGAAGTACATAGTTAAATTAAACAGTTAAATTCAACAACATAAATAAAATTAATAAAACACCAACCAACAAGTTCTAATTGTTCCACACAATCAGTATAGTTATATCTTCGCGCTATGTCTATCGCTCGTTCGTCGTTCATCGTTCTTAATGTTCTATCCGCCCCGTTCTCTATAAGAACATGAACACAATCTGAACGACTCCAGGCAGTAGCCAAGTGCAGCGCGCTGTACCCTGTACGTAGCATAGATAACGAATAAATAAATAGGTAGGTATAGGGCTTAATAAATAATCGATATAGAACTTTGCGACTCTAATATACAATTTGCTATTGTAAGACTACTTTTTGTAATCTTAAAATTAACATAAAATATTTCAAATAAAATATGAAAGTTACAAGTTGAATAAATTGTTAATAATTATGGACTAGGTCAACCCTCCCCCCTGACCCCCCATTGAAGAAATTCATATCTAAAATAGTCTAAATTAAAATGATAACACAGATTTCTAGGCAATATTTGTATTTTTATTCTATCTTAAGTCTTTTTTCGCCACAATTTCAGAAAAACAGCATGACAAATCAGCATCTCAAATACAGTAAAAAAACAAATAAAGAATGAAAACTAGCATTTCAAAACAAATATAAATTAACGAAACAAAGCTAACCTCCGTCTACTGATGAACAAAAGTAAAAAACTTTATTTTTTATTGTAAAAACAAAAAATAAAGCCAAAAAAGAACGTCAGATTCTCACAATAAATCACAAACTACAGAACAAAATGCAACCTCCATCTCCCACTGCATTGACGTCACCCCCTTGTGCCCCCAGCAGCTTCACAAACTCTACCCTACCCAGTACCACTGCCCAATCCAAAGCCGTCCTACCGTCCGACTCTGATCTCAGATCAATCATTTCCTTAATCAATGATTTGTAAGGATCTCTTGGATCCTGGAAACATTTAGTAAGTCTGGTGACGTCACCAGACATGACGCAATCAAGAGCAAAGTTATCAGAAAGCGATCCATCTTCGGAGGGCTGAGGGGTGTCGGTGGATTTGGTTGCCTTCGACCCCTTCGCTGTACTGGACTTGTCCTGATTGAAATATTACAAAGATAATTTATATATAATTAGATAAAAAAAATATTATAATTATATAAAAATATAAATTATTGTAACGTAATAAAAATATAAATATATTGTACTAACTCGTTTTGTTGTAGTTTGATCCTTCATAACAATTATTGTATGTAAAATATTTTTTATATATAACCTATAACTGTATTATTTATTTATTATAATTAATAGAAAATAATATAATATACAGGCCTATAAGTTAATATGTTAATTTACATACTACTATTATTATATATTAAAAAATTATATATTAAAAAGGCCTAATATTATAATTAGCTTAATTGAATCATCTAATTAAAAGTCATTTCAATTAAGCCATATTACTGTAAACGACTAATAGGCTATAGTTGCTTAATTAATATGCAAAGTAGCTACAAGTATATAGTAGCCTAATTAATTTGCATAAGTGTATTAGGCTATATTATAGATCTGTAGGCCCTGCGTATACTATATGGCTATAAGCTAACAGCAATATGCTAATTTAAAGCCGTAGTTAATATAGATGCATATAAGCTAATAACGCATATGCTTTTAATATAGGCTTATAATGTTATAGACTTATTATAATATAAAGCTTAAATTGCTTTATTCGCTTTCAATGCTATGACAACATAACAACAGAAGATATAATACAAGCAGAAACTGTTTAAATCAGACGTAACACAAAATAATGCAGACCACCCTGTACATATAACTCACAAGATAGATACTAATTTATTTATTTACTATATTTACTTAATATATTATATTAATTAATAAGATAGGCCTATCATATACCATTGGTCGCACTCTCATTATGCAAATATATAAATATACAAATATAGTAATGAATTATAATGTATATACACGAAATACACAAATGCATTTAATACTTAATAAAATACACGAAAGGATTTCTTTCTTTATCTAAAATAATGGATTCATTAATTATGCAAAGTACGAGTAACTATGCAAAAAAGGCTAAACACGAAACAACATTGGGTGGTAAGAGGAGGGTGGGGTGGGGGAGGGGGTTTTATAATTAGAAATGATTTTGTCATAAATAATATTACATTAATTATTTTATATTTGTATTCTTTCTAAATGCTTATTTCGCTTTGAATTTCATTTGTATCCAGACACTAATATTAGCAAAAACTTTGATAAATGATTTACTAAAAAATTTAACTAGAAATAAAATAAAAAATACATTTTTAGGCCGAATAGGCCAATTAAATTGTGCTCAATAAAGTTCTAACGAATACTTTTAACTATAGGAAGTTAGGCCTATACTTTAAAGCCAAATTTGTTTTATTTTAGATTTTAATTTAAAAATGCGGCAGAGTTCAAATGTTAGATTTGTGTTCAGTGTTGTGTTATTTGCTGCAAGTTTCTCGCATTTTGCAATGGGACTGCACAGTAAGGAAATTGTAAACTTTTATATTTTTATACCAACTGTAGACTCAATTTTTAAAATATTAAATAAAATAAATTAGAAATAAAATGCTAAACTTAACATAGGTTTAACTTAAAAAAAAGATGGATTTTTTGTGAGTAATTCTAATTTCTAGAAGTTTTACTACAGAGAACTCGAATCCGGTACCTTTTGGTTCACAGTTCAGCATTCTACCACTTCACCAACAAGCTTCGATATATCATTTTACTATAGCTTCATTAACCTACATTATAAGTTGTTTTTTGTATAACATTCAAAATTTAGAAAAATGCATTTTAATATTGATTCCTGTATACTGAATTTAAGTTTATTTATCCTTTAGATTAAATCTAGATCACACAAATCTAACCATTAAAAAACACATTTTGAAATTTTCAATAATTATACCAAAAAACTTAGTGACTAATTTAGATTAAAAATTCAAAATACACACTACGACGACTTCATTAAACTTATACGTCTTATTTCATCAATGTTTTTGGCCGTGTGTAGATTCTATGCAGTGCGTGATTGACATTGTTGTTTGTATTGACAATTCCGGAAGTATTGGGAATGGCGCGGACGGGGGAGAGAACTGGAAACTAGTTTTAGAGTTCAGTCAAAATGTCGTCAAAAAAGTAGGCGTGGCTAAAGATAAATCTCACGTAGCTGTTGTTGACTTCGGTTAGTATAATATTATAATAATATTATCTAATATTATACGTATAAAATCATACTAATATTAGCCGTTCGTTTGTTTGTCGCCGTCACATCAGCACAAATATGAGTGAAATTTAAATATAAAATTAATAGGTAGTCTAATGAAATTGATAGGTAGGATTAAGTATGATCTAGGATTAATAGGATAAATTATTGCTGGGTAAGTAAAAAGCAAAAAAAATGATTAATAAATAGATAAGTAAATAGATAACAGAATAAATAGTATTATTGTTTATATCAGGCTATTCTGCTTTTGTTTTTTATATCTATTTCTTTGTTATTAATTAAATTTTTTAGACAACAAATCATTGCATGAAATAAATAGACTTACGTAAATAAATACATCATTAAATAAATAAACCGATAAATAACTAAAGTAATAAATTAACTAATGAATTAACTAATATATAGACAAATAGATTTTTTTAAATTTAGGCGACGAGGGACAAATAATCTTCGATCTCAACAAATACTACGACCAAGCGGAAGTAGTTAAAGCCATTTCCGGTTTACCCTACCGCGGGGAGAGTACCAACACCGCGGCAGGACTCGAACTCTCGTACCAGATCTTAACAGACGAAAAACTGGGTAGGAGAGACGACTCGGTACCTAAGGTGATCGTTTTAATCACAGATGGGAACCCTACGTTGGACAAGGATAAAGTTCCCGAAGTAGTGAGCAAGATTAAAGATGGGAATAAAATCAGAATCGTTACGATAGCAATTACTGATCAGGTGTTTATTATTAATTTTATTTGTTATTGTTTATTGCTGAGGATAGCGATAAAGTCAATAATATCATCAAGAAGAAATTTAGTACTAGG
>JAQIXG010006175.1:0-10593 GCA_034700105.1 Oconnorella tubifera
ACTATTTATGCATACTATCATTTATAATATATGTAAAGATTATACATGTTCCATACATAAAACAGTTAGAATTTATTCCAACAAATAGTGCAAGTGCACTGATGCTTTACATACTTTAAATATATACTAAATAATATCTAATTGCACTAAAGATAAGTGCAAAGAATGCACTTTAAAAACTATAACACTTTAAAATTCCATTAATAAACTAGACACTTTAAAATACTGTAGACACTTTAAAAACGCTATAAATAAACTAGAAGACTTAACTTCGTAAATAAATGTATAATTATGTTGCGAACTTCCTCTGTTCGCTGCTGGTGGGTCTTGCCAACGATATCAGATGGAATTAACATCGAGGTGGGATTTTTGTCCCAATGATATTGAATAAGAGAGTTATTAGGTCTGTTACTTAAATTATCTTCATTTGCTTTATTATTGTTATTCATGTTTACGTTCTTTATTTTTGTAGGTCGATTGTTTGTTTATTTGTGCCGAGTGGAAAGCTTATGGAACAAACTATCTATCTACTTTATTTTTTATGTTGTGTTTGAATAAAGCCTACTTAACAATCTCGTTCTAATGATTATTGATTCAAAACTTAACTTAATCTATCTTCTATGAAATTATCCAAACTGCCTTAATCCTGCCTATCTTAAACCTTATTCAATAATATCACAACAGAACAACTCTTTCGTTTTCTAAAGCCTTTGTTGAGTTCAACTCAATATAAGATCAATTAGCATTCAACAAAATAACCAATTACAGTAGCAAACACTATACAACAAAAATCTATCGTTATAAGTTCTTATCTTACCTAATTACTAAAGAATTAATTATCGTACAAATCTACTCAAACTTCAAATATATCCTTGACGTTGCTAGCCTTAGAGTTCTTCTTAATATTTATATTCACTATGAATTTCTAATGTAGGACACTCCCCATCAGTTGAATACTTTTCTGCCGGAACTTTTCTACCGGAACTTTTCTTTGTCTAACCCTTTCCTCCTTATTCTGGAACACTGTATATGGCTGCCAAGATTCTTCTTATCTTTTACTCTTCTCCTTTTTATCCTCTCTACTTTCCTATGCCTACCTTTATGATCACTCTAGCAAAACTAAACGAGGCCTTCACTGATATCTTAGAGAAGGTCTATAACTGTATGACAAAATATTTAAATTAATTGGAGGTGATTCAAGCTTAACAAAGTTTAACGCTGTTACGATATACTGACTCAATCGATTGCAAGCCCCTGACAATAATAAAATTCCTGTTCAGCACGATCACTTCAAGTTTGCGTCTTTGATCTTTCAAAAACTTGACAGTTCTTTCAATCTTCTTTTTCTTCAACTAATCTTTCAATGATCTGCATATCTCCTTCATATCTTCGTTAGATATCTTCAACTCTTCTTAACCTTCCATACATTCACATCAGGTAATCTTCTTTATTAAACTTTTAATCCCTCGCTATGTACGTATTCACTAACAAACAAAATGGCCGTCAACTTTAATTTAGAATTTTTATGAATCTTCTTATCTCTTCTTAAAATTAAACAATTTCTTCTTTAACTTTCCTTTTCTTTGCTATAACCTCTTCTTATATCTTCATCTTTAACTTTAATCAGAAACTCTTCTTCTATATCTTCACATTAAACTACAACCTGCTATCGGAACTCTTTTCCCGGAACTCTTTTTCCGGAACTCTTTTCTAAATTCGTATCAGTTAAATTCTTTACTTCTTCTCCGTCTTACCTCTTCAACAGCTTGCCGACTGGCCCAGAGTATAAACTTAACCTCTGCTTGTCGCTGTACGACTAGCTATAGCGCACATATCACAAAGTTCACGCAACCAAGATAGGCCACATAATAAAGCTTAAATAACTGCATACATTACACTATAATAAAATCTTACCTCAGTCACACACAAGTTATACAATTCTACTAGTCATCCTAACTAAGCTAAACTTATTCAAATACATTCAAATTTATGCAAATCAGATTACAAGGCCTCAGGTCGAATCGCGTAACTTAACTCGAAACAATATAGTCCCTCACTCACTTACGTATAACTAATTAAAACCATAATTACAATTATTACTTAACAATAAAAACATAATATCAGATATAATATGTACGAACCATCGTAAAAATAATTAATCACACCTTATATAAAAAAATAATGCAGTAACCCGACATCTTACGCAATAGCGATACTATTATAAAGCGATAGTGATAAACATTAATGTTCACGTAAAATTTCAATTATTACCCTATATGTCAAAAATTGTAATTTTTCAATTTTCCCAACAATTATAACGTTCTTCAGATGAGTCAAAAAATAAATAAAATATTACGCTGATATTAATGAAAAGTGAAGTGATGATGATGATGAAGTTGGTATTGATATGTGGTATTCAGTTACAAGTCACATTATTTACAGGATATAAACAGGATATATTTACAGGACCTTTCTGCTAAATGTTTAAAAAAATTGTATTTTGCATCTGTACATCCGCTAGTATTGTGGTGAAATTTGATAATTAATTAATAAATTCGCGATGAACCACCTCCTCGCGGAAGTTTGTTTACGAAAACTAATTCCCTAACTTTTTATAATCATCATTTAGTGTTGCAATTTTACTGAATATATGTTTTACTTTGATTAATATTACTTCCGGTAGTGATAATTGGGGAAGGTTAGACGTATAAAAGTAATTGTTTAACTTTTTAATTAGCGGTAATTTGGTTACACAAATTTACCTGTCCTAAGCTGTTTACGCGAGACTGTGTGTATGCATGAATAGAAATGTAAGTCATAATTAATAATACGAGATAGGATATGTGTAAAAGTGCTTTAAAAAGGCTGAGCACGAGGCTCTCGGGCTCTTCTTTTGGCGGTAGCTCTCGGTCTCTGGCTCTTTTTGAGTGGATCGCAAGTCTTGTTGAAGAAAGGAAGCCTCGCTAGTAAAAATACGAAAGTTAGAAGAAATTTTAGGATAAAGTTAGATATAATTGTAAAAATTAAGGTTAAAAGGGGAGAAAGAAGGGTTTTTGACACGAGAAGTGATCTACGAGGTAAATTAGACGAGAATTTAAATGGTACGAGAGAGATAGTGTGTGAATGTGAATTATCTAAATGTTTTACTAGAAATGAAAGATTAGTAGTTCGAAATATTATTGATTTTTCTGTGGTGCGCTTTGTATTTAATTTGTATTGATCTTGTAACGTGATTTAATTTCTTGTAAATAAATAATAGTTAATAATACTCAGCATTGTTCTTACCTTTTCATCGATAAAATTACAATTAATTTTCATCTTGAGTATCCACATTAAATCACACAATTTAGAGTTAATTATTAATACGATAAGAGAGTGAAAGAGAGAGTATGGGTAAGAAATATATTAGGTTAGATAAAAAACGGTATACGGTACACGGTCACCGGTACACGGTATATAGTCACCGGTACACGGTCACCGGTACACAGTATACGATCACCGGTCACCGGTATACAGTCACCGGTATACGGTCACCGGTATATGGTCACCGGTATACGGTCACCGGTATACGGTCACCGGTATACGGTCACCGGTATACGGTCACCGGTATACGGTCACCGGTATATGGTCAGTAGCATTCTTTACCGAGAAATCAATGTCTGAACACCCTGGATCGTCAGAATAGTAAGACTTAATAAAATTAATAAGAATCAACTTAGAGTATGAGTAGTACTTCGGCAACGCCTCCCGCTTCTCCCTGGGTACAGGCCGAACAGCCTGCGTCGTCGACGGGCCCGGTAGACGACGGCGTCCCGACCCACGTAGGATTATCGCAGTCGCATCCGACGGACGATCGGACGGACGGGCGAAACGTCACATTATTATATGGTATTGAAATTTATGCGATACGAAGAAAACACATTTATATGATCTAATTGTATTAAACAATAAACTTCTTAGAATTATACAATCTAAAGAATTAAAAACTAATATTATAGATCTGTATAATTATTATAATACTTTACCAGTTGATTCTTTGCATTGTTTAAAATTGTTGTTGTTATTTCATAAAGTAACTGTAACAAGCGATATTATCCCTGATTCGTTTCTGAATTATTTTAAACTGAATAACACAGTTCATAATTATTATACTAGAGGTCGCACCAACTCTTATTTAGAGTCGGTTCAATCGTCTTTTGGTCAACGATGTTTACAGTTTAAATGTGGGTCTTTATGGAATTCTCTTCCAACTGAAAGAAAATCTGTTATAAACACTAAACTTCTGATAAAAAAGCTACGAGACTTTTTGTTTTACAATATTTAAGTGAAAAAATAAATAATTCTGTGTTCACATGAACTATTAATTCAATGCTTATGTTAGTTTTAAATCTATGTTTAACTTTATGTCAGTTTGAGAATTATTGAACGGTTTATATTGTATGTGTTGTATATGTTTATAAATTGGTTGTTAGTCAATTATTATTATTCTTATTCTCTGTCTTCTTTGTTTGTTTGCATAGGCATATGTCTGGGTTTATAGATTACGCCTATGCCTAGGTCCATGCATATCATTTTCATCATTACGTGCTAAAAACATTCTTTTATTGCATTTATCTTTTTCATTTTTTTTCTCATTTTTTTCTCAAAAAAATTATAAATTAAATAATAATAATGATACTATATATAATTTTTTTCTTTTTTGAGGCCGTCAACTAGATAAACCGTAAAGTTTCTCTGATAGCCCCCAAATAACAATCCAACATTTTTTGCGTAGGTCTACAGTTACTACATGTAGTACAGAGTGATAATTTCTCGCTAGAGTATTTTTTTTGTTTGTTAATACGTTTTTTTAAATACTTTACTCAGAATTGAATTGAATAAGCATGTTTTGCTTGTTTCCCAATTTGTCCCACTTAAACATTTCATTAGATTTACGCGTTTTTTACATCGTTCAATAATATATTTTATGTGTGGCCCCCACGTAAGGCGTTGATCAAAAATTACACCCAAAAATTTAACCTCATTTTTCCACCCTATAGGAGAATCCTCAATAAATAAATTTATTTTATTAAATACCCGCTATGAGTAAAAAGTACTGATATTGTTTTTTCCTTTGATAGAATAAAACCCCATTGATTATACCAGTTTTGAATTTGATTTAAGCTTTTTTGGATCTTTTGTTATTTTATCTAAGTCTCGGCCCGATTTCCAGATTGAACTGTCGTCTGGAAAAATGGCATTTCGTTTTTTCAAGTGGAGGTGAGAAGTCATTTATTATGATTAAAAATAGCAGGGGGCTGATAACACTACCTTGGGGGTTCCGTTTTCTAATTTTAATTTACTGGAAAGGGACCTACTTTTACTTGAAAAGTTCTTTCTGATAAGAAATCTTGAATATATTTATACATGTTTCCTTTAATATTATATTTAGCTAATTTATGTAGTAACCATTCTTTCCAGATCATATCGTATGCTTTGCTAAATTCTAAGAACACACACACTTGCTGTAATAGTAAGCATTACCTGATAGATTCTAAAGCTATATTATAGTCCTGCAAAATTTAACTTTAATCAAAGTTCAAAAATTCAAAAAATCAAGCTTATGACTGGGTAAACTGCACAATGATGGTTGTATCGAAATGTTCATGTTTGATCATAAAACCATTAAGCTGTAAAACCACTTTTGATAAGTTTAGCGAACATGAATGAGATTTCATTCCAGGCCGAGGGGGGCATGCCGAGCGAAGCCAACGCGGCCTCGTGGCCCCCGGCCACTGCTCTCAGGGCTAATTTCAGGTTGTGAACATCATCTGGAGTCAAATTCAAGCGTCTTTGAAAATCTGCTACTGTTGGACTGACTAAATTAGCATAATAAAAATCAAGTTACTTATTTTTTGAACTGTAACATTTGAATAAAGTTAATAGTAATTTAAATTTGATTTCAATAATAAGTTAGTCAATTTTAAAATAAAACATTATATATATTCTTTTCAATCATGATATAAAATTATAACTTAGCCTAATGGACCTATTTTTTAATCAATTTTATGCTTAGACTTACATGTTTACAATAATATAATTGGCATTAAATTTTGTCGACTATAGTAGACTAACTAATCCATCCAAATATATCTAAACTTACTGCATTATTTTTTGTGGGCGTTGTGATAATCAAAACACAGTTAGAAAAATATAACTGCAATACTGTAGAACTGAAATTTATAGAATCTCAAAGAATATTTGATAATTTAATAAATAAAGCCAATTAAGAACATTATTTCTCAAAGTTTCCATTATTAATCGTATCACTTGGCAATTAAATTGTTACGGGGAAATCATGTTGTGAACATGCATGGAATAGATTATAGTATACAACATTCCTCCATAATGACCCACCTGCAAGTCCATGTGCTACTTCCGTGATTTCCTTTCCAGCAAATAGCTTGTCCATGATCCAACTTTTTGTTGATTCCAAAAAGTTCATTATGTCAACGACTGGTGGTCTGTGCGCTGAACAACAAATATAATTATTCATTTTATTCCTTTTCTACTTCCAATGTAAAAATCTGAAAAATTAATCGAGCTCTCTAGCAGTAAAATTACAGTAGGCCTGTATTATTATTACTTAAAGTTGGTGTAAATATTCAAAAGCTTACAACGTTACAATGTACATATAAAATATAGGCATATTTTGGCGTATAAAATTTAATGATGCAAGTTACACTCGACGTTATAAGATATTTAGTCACATGCTAAAGATAAAATCTAATTTATTTAGTCGTAAGCTAGACACCTAATAGATTTTGTTTATCCATTGACTAAATATTTAATCTTTAACTTTTAAAGCTATAATTGTTAACATCAGTCAAATAAACATAAAGCTAAATTAAATTGAAATTACTGACGTTAATCATAAAGTTTCTTTGTATAAAGTTCGATATATTCTCACCTGCAGTGCAAACTTCAGGGTCTTCATCATATCCATCCTCACAATCAATGTTGTAGTCACACAAGTAACCCATAGGGATGCAAGTAGGGGTTGACTTACAGGGGAATGGCTTCTCGGCCTCAGGGCAAGGATTTCCTGAATCATAGACTCAATATTTGCAGTAATTTTAATCACGAAAGGCGTTATGATAAAGTTTAATGCGACACATAGTATTTAATTTAAATTCAGTAAGTTTTCTTGTAGATAAAGTTTAAACATCAAAACTTTTCTCAATGATCTTTGAAATTTAGTAAAGTGTAAATTAATTATTAACTATAAATTATTTAATAAATGTCAGTTATATTTTAACAAAGTAAAATATACAATGATAAACTAAATATTACAATAATGTTATATCAGGCTCATTTGATACTAAAAATACAATCAATTTAGATGTCAAAATATTAACTTCAAAATATTAAATATTAACTTTTAATAAATTATATTTTAAGAACAAAGATCATTAATGAAAATTGCACGCTTGAAGTCCTTTGCGCCGTTGAATAACTATTCCATCAAAATATAAATAAAGTATAATTCTGATCAAAAATTTTTAAAAAGGCTTTTTAAAATTATTATTTACAAAAATAAAATATAGTCTACTAAAAGAATAATATAAAGAATGACACTTTGCATTATTGTTAAAAGATTAACGGATCGATACTATTCTTTTATTTTATAAATCTTTATTCTATCTTTTTTTGCACCAGAAATTTTCCTGATTTTTATAATGAAGTTCTGCCGTTTGTTGCGTACTGGTATGCAAACAATGCACGCTTCACATGTTATTTATATAAAATGTAATTTCACCTTGTAATATATTTATTGCAAAAATATTTCGATCAATGAAATTGAATAAATATATCGACTCTTGGTCGATACGTTTTGCTGAAATTATTTAAAATTCGCAAGATACCGAGTTGATGCGCATTCAAATTCAGTGCTGACTAACACAATAAACGACAGTTAGATCATTGCAAAGTTTCTAGTGACAGAGAAAGTACTGTTTTTGTCGCGTAATCATCGTAATGTTTGTTCAACAGACGGTAACTACTTAGTCTTAATCAGTTCCATTACGGGTCAAAGCGACACTTTTCTTCTCGTGATAGGTACAAATAAATTTACGATATTTTGTTATGAAGAGAAGTGCTTTCAGCAAACATCTTAATGCAACGTAGAAAGTCATCTATAGGCGTCCACTGATCCAGCGTAGATCGAATGATATTAATTTTGTAACAAACAATTAAGTCTGATGCTCATTTTAGCATTTCATTATCTAATGCTAAGTGATATATTAAGTTAAGCACGTGATATCTTTGCATGATAATTATAATATTGTATGCTTTATTGAAAGTCAATAACGATGCACTTCTTTAATTGAATGTGCCTTTGTTATTATTTATGTCAGTCTATTTTATATTAACGAAGTTGTTGTTTAATGCTCATATTGCGTGCTGCCTTTTTTATTTTAATTTAGAGAGCTTTGATGAATTATTGAAATTGAATATTCATTAGAAGTTTCAGTGGGTTATTGCTTTAATTCCCAAGGGTCGTTGCTTCTTACACTTTAGAGTAAGAACTTTCCATATGAGTAGAACGGCGTGTCGAAATGATTCTCATTCACAAATGAAGCCATGTTGACTGATCAGTGCAACAATGCAAGGAACATAATCAGGACAAGTCTAGAGCGACTTCTTTTTACAAAAAATAGACTGAAATTTCTCGTCTGAAAAATATGAATAATTATTCATTAAATTTGTAATAGAAATTACAGACATACTTAGCGAAAGGATATAATGTCAAGCTCAATTTTGACGTTGAAGAACTCATATAGGCCTACTGGTAATTTATAGTCTTTAATCAATTTCTTGTTTTCACTTATTTTTTAAATGCTCTTTTTCTATATCAAGAAGTTTCTCGCCTGTTTCTTTTAGAAAATGTTATCGTGATGAGTAGTTCTAAAGTCCAGTGATATATATCGAAATGGATAAGCAATTTGTTATATTGAAATTATTTTAAGGCACTCTATGTAAACATACTAAACAGTATTTTCTAGCATTATTGTGCTAACTTTCATTTTTTGCATTTATTCGTCTTTCCTCTTTTTCTCTCTGTTTCTTTTGTTTCTCTCAATATATTGCTTTCATCCGGCGTTTGCGATCTCTATCCTCTTTCTTTCATCCATTATCGCCCTAGACAAAAAACCTAAAACCTAAAACTAGTCTACTTCCGGTGTGGCGATGACTCTACTTTCTTAGTTTACTTACAGCTTTTAGTAGATACTAATAGATAGTATGCTCAAATTATATTAACCGATAATCTCACAAAACAGTAATTAACCCTGAAATGAGAATAAAAAGTATTACTAATAGGTCACCCAAGATTTTAATTTATAACATCATTGCATTTAGATGTTCAGAGATTTCTATTACAATAAGGTTATTGATACAGATATCAATCTATATGTTGAGCACTATATTTATTCCAGATTTATATTTCATTTGTTTAGTCAGATATCTGTCAATAAATTCGTAACCTTTCAGTTTATAAAGCGCTTATACAATAGCAATCAATACACATGCAGAATTTAATGTCTACAAAAATTCATTGCGAATGATTATTATGCATTGACATTTTTCGAATGTCAAATATTATTCTAAAGTTGAACTGACTCTATAGAATTGATAGAATTGTCTCAAATTTCTTATAATTTAGATAGAATTTTCTGCATAAACGGAGTCAAATGAAACATTTGCATAAAATAATCGCTCTATCTTTTATAATTTCTTACAACACGGAAAGTCTCTTAACCGCTATCGAGTTACTGAAGATAAAGCTATAATTTAATCGTAAGCAAAATTTTGAAGGTAAACTTAAAGCTTTCTAAAAATCTGATTCCTTTATTTTAAATTCTACCGAAAAGTTCGCATTTTAGACCATAAAACTGCTTCTTAAATTTGACAACTGTCTTTATTTAGCTGACCTTTGCACTTTGATATGTAGTAATAATCATACTCTAATTTACAAAAAACTAGTTATTAATGTTGCTACGAATATCTGAGAGTATGGCATTGCCGAAAGCGTTGCGCCTTATAATAAAACTTTGTTATGAAAATAAACAAGTTTTGATCATTTATTAAACAATTGTTTATTCATTATCCAATAGTTAACTATCTAAATTCTTTTGGTTAATCGATTCTCGTTTTGTGCAGTTTTATTTATTAAGCGATCAGTTGTTCTTCTGGATAATTATATCATAATAATTGCTCTGCAATCGTATTTTTAATATATCTAGACACTTCTGTTAAATTGTACATAATGTTTAACTCCATCATTGTAACTGCTGTGTTTATCTATATTTTCATTCAGTGATTTAATTACAGTGCAGGATGTGGCAAGCAATGATATTTTAGTTCAGAAAATAATAATAGTTCTAGTTTCTATTCAGTTCAGTTCAGTTCTAGTTCAACAAAAAATAATAATTTTAGTTTTAGTTTAGTTCTAGTTCAAGAGTTTTAGTTCTAGTTCAGTTCTAGTTCTTTAATTATTTAAATAATTTTAGTTACAGTCCATATAAACCAGCGGGTATTCCCCCCCCCCCCCCC
>JAQIXG010006176.1:0-10593 GCA_034700105.1 Oconnorella tubifera
TTAAAGTGTAATCTCGTATAATAAATAAGTTATAAGGATTTAGCTAAGTTACCGGCGCTATGGGAAATTAACATGGGCAAAATTAAGATAGATGGGATATTTTTATCATACAGGTGGAGATTAAAATATTTTGTCAGATTGAAGATATTAACCGGTGCTATCATAATAACTTAATAGGATAGAAATCCATCGATGCATTCAAAAGTTACAACATTTTGAATCATTCCTATATGCTTCACAAAAAGTTTTATATATTGTGATAACGTACGTTTTACAAGACAGTCGTGAATAATCCTTGTGAAACTATTAAATATGAATTATACACGGTTATATTGTAAAAATAATAATAAAGGATTACTGAACGTAAGAGATGATAATAGGTGGATTTAATTATTCAATTACAAATAAATCTTTTGTTTATACATTTAGTAGCCTTGATTAAATGCATAGGCCTTAAAAAAACAAGCATTAATGCATGTTAAATTTCCCGCAAAGGTTACGCCCACTTATAGGCTAAGTTGTCGAATTTCCCGGCGAATCGACATACTATGCAGTTATGAATATTCATAGGTTTTATTTTATGTGGCGATATAGAAGTGTACAGCAATTAATAAAGAATATAATTTAGAAAGCAGGAGGATTAGAAGTTCAAAAGAGATCAGGAGTACTTAAGTCTTAACAGCAAGGTGCTGTTATTTTCGTTACAAAGGGCTTTTAGCAATGAAATCTATAAGTAAAAATAGCATCTTCATTGAAGATGCTATTTTTATTTATAGATTTTATTTTTATTTACAGATTTATAGATTTCATTTTTATTTACAGATTTCTAACCACTTCACCAACTTGCTTTAAATACTTTTATAAACGAGTTTAACTGTTTATTATTACGCCAAATAAATAAAAATAGCATCTTCATTGAAGATGCTATTTTTATTTATAGATTTCATTAATATTATTCAATATTATTGCGTTGAAGATTCCTCAACGCAATAATATTGAAATTGATTGAATATTGAGTTACGTGGGTTGTTGCACTAAGGTATCGATATTATAGTTATTCTTTGGTTTTTGGGTAGTGTTAATCAGTGTTTTACTGATTTTTAATAATTAAGAACAGAATTTTAATTTAGTTCACCGAAACAATGTACACTGTACAAATGTTCGACCACATGATAAAAGCAAAGCAATGTTTACAATTGTATAAAACAAACAAAAATAAAACATAAAACAACTCAAATAGATAAAAATAAATGAATCGATTAATTTCACTGATTTACAAATTGTAAAATATTTTATAATAATTTGCAATTGACAATGTCATTGGGTTCATGGCACTTTTAACAATTGCATTATTTACATTTACATCAACTCGCCTACTGGGAAACTCGCCTAATAACTCACCTATGGTATCTCACCTACTGGGGAACTCGCCTAATAGCTCGCCTATGGTATCTCGCGTACTGGGGAACTCGCCTAATAACTCGCCTATGGTATCTCGCCTACTAGTAACTCGCCTAATAACTCGCCTATGGTATCTCGCCTACTGGGAAACTCGCCTAATAATTCGCCTATGGTATCTCGCCTACTGGGGATCTCGCCAGCTAGATCTTGAATTGACTTTCTTTGTGACTTCAAAGAAAAAAATCTAGTGTCTTTTGCTAGATTTTTCTTGAAATTATTACAATTTTAAATAATGTTTAAAATTTAAAATGTACTGCTGGTAGTTTTGCTTCAGAGTTTCAGAGTAATACATTATAGATATGTAATCATGCTATTCGATTTAACATTATAAGATTATTCATTTATTACAGTTAGAACTTAGAGGGCGATATAAGTTAATCGATATAAGTCTTATTTTAATTATGATATGTATAGATCTCAACTTTTACTGGTGTTATATTTAATGCTTATTTTCATATATTTATTTTTTAACTGGATGTGTATTTTTTTAATCTAAATTTTACTCGTATTACTGTAGATTTAATAATTTAGCAGAACGCCACTAAAGAGTATCACGCTTTGTTAATAAGAAGATAAAATGTCAGATGAGGGGGCGAGACCCCTACAGTTTGCCCCCTTTAGCAGCGCACTGGATGGTGGCTTCTGGCATCAGTTGACTCAGCTTATACTTGATGTGTACGCACTGGATGAAAGTTTGCATGACATCACGGGATATTACTCTAACTGTGAGTGTCATTGGTCTTGTTATAATGTTTATATTCTGATTATGTTTGTCCTGTTTATGTTTAAATTTTGTTATGTTTATATTTAAATTTAGCGTCTTGTTTATTGTCTTGAGATAATGTAAAAGGATATGAGTCATAGAGTATGAGCTCAGTTGTTAGTTTGTCCGCTCACCAAACTGTGATTGTAGATTCAAATCTTATTAGAAACCCTAAAAATCTTACGACACAAATATTGAATAAATTCCACCGCTTAACACCTTGTTGGTAAGGTGTTCAGATTGGGTGGATCATGCTTTCTTGATTGAGCTGCCATGTGCTTACTTGTGTTGATCAGACGCACTAGTCATTTACAAACTATTTGCATAAATGATTAGTTGTATTATTAAAGAATTTTTTTATTGAACTGTAGATTAGCATTGAATATTTGTAAGAATTATTGACTTGTACACTTTAGTCAATTACTAGTGTGTGTAGTATTTTATGATTGATAATAAATCTTTCAACATAACTAATCTTGATTTTATTTATAAATGTAAAATATCTGGCAGAAAATTCCATTTATCCTGGATTAACAGTCTCTTTTAATTGTAATTTTGTACTTTTTTTCTTTCCGTTTATGCTGTATTGACAGAGAATATTATTGGATTTGTTCACTATGTATATTGTTTAACATATTAAATATATGACCACAGATGAAGCGGATGGTATTCCTCCTCATCTCAATGTTGATCATTCTTCATTCAAGAAGTAAGTGCCACAATTTTCTTGCTTTCTCTCGGTGACTTCTACTTGCAGAACTGGGAAAAATATTGACATGGAGTTACCTAAAGAAATACCAGAAAAATGTCCAAATGATGAACTCTGTTTTTATATAGGCTTTGTGAAATTCACCATCATTAATATAATTGCACAAATAATGCATGAGAGTTCTGATTAAAAATGAAAAATCAAACTAGTTTAAAACAAAATATAATGATAATTATAATTACAAATAAACTTAAATAAATATAAATTGGTAATGTTGTTTTGATTGTGCAGACAGTTTGACACGCCTCTGAGGTGTTATAACACTCACGGACATCTAAAGAAAACAAACACAGTGGAAGAGTTTAAGAATTGTGATAAGAACGTTTTGCTGAACAACGAAGGAACTCTGGTATTCTTATCACTTTCTCTCATCACAATATATTTATTATATACAATGTCATCATCAATATTATTATCATTATCATAATTATTATCATCATCATTATCATGATTATTATCATCATTATTATCATCATCGTCTGGCAAGAGCGATTTGTTTATATTTGTCATTATTATTTTTAGTCATCATCATCATCATCGTCATCATTCTTGATATCATTATCCCATGATGACATTAGTTTTATTTGCCAACTCCTTTAATATTTTATCTATTTATCGTATTTGAGATTATTAGATTTTTATTTATTTACTTTATTTCAGTTATTATGTTTTTATTTATTTTTCTTACACGTTTGCACAGCGCAGTTTTGATATTTTAAATAATTTGACAGCTATTTGCAGTGGTTCCTTTGTCTGTTGTTCTAGATATGGAATGACATCACGTCTGGGCGCGCTCTCTCTGATCCGTCTCTTCTCTCTAGATTTCTTCTTCTCACTTACGCTGTATCACGCTTTTATTCATCTATTTATTTTTTATAGAAGAAAAATAAACCAAAGCCTTCTATTCAATGATGAATTTCTATTTTCTTAACCGTTTTCTGCTCATATTTTTAATATTTTTTGAATTAATCATTTTCAGCTAATGTGAATAATGACTATGCATATATTGCAAGCCATGTACTACATGGGCTTTTATGCTGATGTGCCTTTATACCACAAATAAATAAATTATTGAATAAAATATAATTAATTAAATTATAATTCAGGATCTGAAGAAGTACCACTACTACTATTGGTTTGCATTTCCTGCCGTCTGCTTGCCGTCTCACAGTTTTGCTCTCACTGGCAATCCCCTGCCGATCAATAAGCGCTTTACGGACAACCAGGTTGTTGTTGTAAATATGATTTTTTGTTGTATAGCATTATGATTAATTTACAAGTTAACTAAGTAGATATAGCATCAGATGCACTTAAGAGCACACATCACACAATACCCTGTTAAGAAAACACCTGGTCAAACTGCTTTCTGTGACATTTAATTGTTTTTGCACTGGCAAATCATGAAATTTAACTAGTAGTAGAACAAATAAATTATTAACCTTTCTGTCATAAGAAAAAGAGCTCTTATTTGTGCGTGGGTATTTGATTGGCGGAGGTGGGGGCATGCATCCCTTGCAGCTCACAAAGTAAATTTGTTATGCGTTCAGAAACAGACATTAAAACCATGAGTGCCTGTTCCCTCCCTCCCTTAATCGTCTTTGAATTATTTCTTAATTGAGATGATACAAGAGAACAAGTAAAGCGTGCGTTACTAATGTTGATGTCTTTTTTCTGTGAATTTTATAAGTGAATCTCTTTTTAAACACTCGATCACAATCAGATGATTTAACATTTAGACATTTTGTTTTTACACAATATAATTCTTTGTACACACAAGTCGCTTTTTTAAAGTAGATTGTTTCGTTTAAATAGATATTTAGAAATTCTTATAATCTAAAAAATATTTTAATTTTCCGTGTAGATTGCTACCCTTACATCAGCTTTTGATTCCCTCTGTCTTGAGAATCACATCGGGGCTTTTCTTCTTAAAGAGCGTGGCAACGCTTTAGAACTGGCTTTGTTGTCTGATTACAAAAGTTTTTCACAAGATGGTGGCTCAAAGGTTATAACTAGATACTTTATTTTTGTATTTACTTTGTATCTGAAGCGCAATCATAAAATCAATCAATTAGGCCTTTGAAGAAAGAAGAAATTAATTAGTATAAAACAACATAAATCAGTAGCGTTTTAATATTTCTAATATTTCATTATGAGCGGAGAACCTGCTCATAATGAAATATTTGTCCATTCACAACTTTGGTGACATCTATGATTTGAGCATATTGACAGGAATATGGATTGGAAGATTGTTTATTTCTTTTTAATCGAATAATGTACGCAAGATTCTATCATTAAAATTAGTTTAGATATTTGTTATAAACTTTGATCTCACTGTAGTTCGTTGTCTATTTGATGTTTATCAGATAATGATTGGCTTTTGTGATTCGTCCACACTGGACTCATACCCTGGCTGGCCTCTAAGGAATCTACTTGTGCTCGTTGCTTTTCATTGGTAGCAAGAGATTTTTTGTTAAAAAATGATCATCTGTCATGGTAATCACTTGATTCTGTCCACGCAGTTCACAACTTGTCACTAAATAATCTCTTGGGCTGATTTGATATTATGAAATAAATAGACGGTGTAGTTAAATAGATGGTATAATGAGACAAAATAAGACAGATGAATTGATAGACAGACAGACAGATGGACAGATAGATAGATGAAGAGAAGCATATGGACAGATAAACTCTATTAGACAGATAGTTATACAAATACAATCGTTCATAGTTTATTGCATTGTTAGGTTTGTGTTTCAGTTTTTTCTTAATTGCGTTTAGATTTTAATTATGCTTTTGATTTTAATTATGTATTTAAATGTTTAAATCTCTCTCTGTATCTTGTGTTATCTTGTTTCTCATTGGTCTAGGCCTGACCTGTTTAAGGACCAATTAGATGTGGTTTGTTGGAGAGATAGATTTAAAGATGGCATCCGTCAAGTTAGTCACAGTATTGTGTGTAGTCTGACAGTCAGTCAAGTCTCATTCAGTCAGGGGGATAGTAAGGGTCTGTAGTTATGTCTTACTATGCATAAAGCGATTGTTAATGAATTAAATAATTAATATGAAATTAATTCAACTAAGATTTCACACTACATTATACGTATTGAATGTATAAGAGTGCACTTGTTAGTTTGATGAGAGGTGTGATGTAGCTTTCTTGATCCATCCAGGGATGTTGTTTGGGAGGGGGTAAGGGGTGACATTTTTCCCCCTCCCTGATTTTTGAAAGCGTTATTTTTTATATGTATTTGAGTGAAGTTTATGCGAAATGCATAAAATTCTAGAAAACTGGCTAGAAAAGGCAATTGTAATAAATTGCTGAAGCATTAGTAATGTTTATATGTTGTGTATAACAATTTAGACTTAGTTATAATTCAATAAATAGTAGCAGTGATGTGTTGTACAGAGTTAGAATGTAAGGAAATGACAATTTTTTACAGAAAAAATTCAATGAACTCAAAAAAATGTCATCACTTGGTTTTTGGAATAAAATCTTGTAATTTAGTCTGCAAAGTTGATAGTCTTATTTGTGCTGTTGTGATGTTAAGAGAGAGAGTTGTTGATGTGTTTATCAGTTGATATAGAGCCTAAGTTTGTTGGTTGGGAGAAGAATGAGAAGCAGAAGACAGGTGCAAGAATGGTGGACCTCAGTGCAACCATGGACCCAAACAAGTAACAAAACATTCAACATTTTACTCTTTTTTTCTCTCTCTCTCTTTCTTTCTTTCTTTCTTTCTTTCTCTCTCTCTTTCTTTCTATCTTTCTCTCTCTATCTCTCTCTCTCTCTCTCTCTCTCTTTCTTTTTGTTTCTTTGTTCCAATCTCATTTTCTTTCTTTTTCTCTCATTCTCTCTATCTTTCTTTATCTGTGTCTTTCTTTCTCTCTTTGTGTCTTTCTTCTTTAATGCGTCACTTTAATTTGGTCAAATTCATATTTAATATCAAAAGTTATCATAATACATAATAATCTTATGTAATATCTTCAGTTATATTTTCATTTACTTCCTATAAATATCTGAATGTGAATAATAATAATAATACTAATAACGCATTATTTTAGGTTGTGTTGTTCAATTGATACGAGTGATGATTGATCTATAGAATAGTTATAGTGTTGAGATTGTCTCAGTGTTAACTGACCTTACTAGTAAGAGACAGGAGTTCAACTTCCAGTGTTGATAACCCTGAGGTTGACTCAGCCGTTCATTATTGCAATAAAATGCGTACCAGTTTTACCTAAAAATCAGATCTGAAAATAGCCTGATACAGTAACATTTCTATGTGGGACAGTTAATTTTAGATCCGCGTTGTGTATACGTGTCGTATCAAAGGCTTAAAGTGCAATTATATTACATTATGTTATGTAATTAAATCGATATGTTTTTGCCTAATTTTATTATTGACTAGACTCGCTGAGTCAGCAGTTGACCTAAATCTTAAGCTAATGCGTTGGAGGTTACTGCCTGGCCTTGACCTTGACCTCATTTCTAGCACGAGGTGTCTGTTGCTTGGCGCTGGGACTCTAGGGTGTAATGTGGCCAGGTGTCTACTGGTCAGTCTTACTTGTCTTGTTGTCTCCAACTCTTTACTTTAGTTTATATTAAGTTTAAGAACTTCTGGATTATTTTATTATATGAATGATGTCTTACAAGTAATTGTATTTTATTAAAGGGCGCAGCAAGTTAGCGATATAGTAAGCTTTCATGGGAATTGAACCTGGATCTATTAGGTCTGTTGGTTTAGTAGATGAAGTAAATCCAGTTTACAATACTAAGTTAATCTTGTGTTCATTGAATATAAACGTTATATATTGAAGATTTTATTATTAAATGCTATGATTTACCGATTATTTACTGCATCGTGTAAAATGACATCCAGCATAGGTGAACAAAATTCATATTAGTTATAATCTAATCACAAAATAGAGTTCTTTTATGTTGGTGTGATATACTTTGGGAATAAAAATCAGTGCAAGTTTTCTATGCGTATGCATTCTGTCATTCACAAAGGGAAATGATTTACCGCTCTGCTGTGTTAAGAAAGAATCAAGCGTTCACTCATCACTTAATTACTGTGTATTCAGTTTACACGCATCATTTTTGTGCCTTTTTGTGCTAACAAACAAATATGTTGATGTAACTTTAAACAAACAGTCAGTTTATATTTGATTGTACAGGGTTGGGGTGTACGTAATATAACCCTGGTAGACAATGGCACTGTCAGTTATTCCAATCCTGTCCGTCAATCTTTGTTCCTATTTGAGGATTGTCTACAAGGGGGCCGGCCTAAGGCTGAGGCAGCTGCCTCCGCACTTAAAAAAATATTTCCTGGAGTTGTGAGTTGTTTTTACGTTTTAAAGTCAGTTTAAACTAGATTTTTGTCTGATATATATTATGCTTTCAATCAGTGATAGCGCTAGTTAAATAAAATGTTAAGCTTTTTTGCTGTAGAAATATGGTAGAAATTGCCAAGTTGGTATTAATTTATTAACTCGTTAATGAATGGAATGTTAATTAAACGTTACATTTGATTAGTCAATTGATACTAATTCATTAATTATTTTATTAATTATATCAACTTATGATTTAAGTTGATATAGTAAAGACATTATATGATTCTACTAATATTTGATCTATAATTCTATTGCTTAGATATCGTTTATTTACCTTGAATAAAATTTGATTTGATTTAATAGTTAGTTAGTTTCAACTTATAAAAATTATTAATTACTTTTAACTTATGAAGTTAAGCTTTATTATCAACATCTTCTAGTTTATCTTCTAGGCTAACTTGCTTCACCCTTTTGCGCTTATAGTAGTAACATAAGTCGGAGACATTGTTCACATAATCTCTTAATCCTGACTAAAACCTAAATTAGTTGAAGTTGAATTTCTTCAATGAATTACTTTAAAGTATATATGTGAAATTAATTGCTTTCTTTTGATTTATTAAAAGAATTAAATTTACCTGAAATAATTAAGATTTGATTAAGGTTTTTGTTGTTGATTTGTTTTAGAATTCAGTTGGAGTGAATCTATCTATTCCTATGCCTGGTCACATGATTCCTGGTGTGTAGTGCGTGTGTACGTATGTGCGTGTGCGTGTGTAGTTGTTTATGTGTGTTTGTGTAGGTGTGTGTGTGCGTGCTTGCGTGCGTGTGTTTCTTATCACCTTGCATTGAAAACAGACTGTGTAGTACATCTGTTTTAAACAGACTCGATTACAATTTTTTAAAGGCTGTTTAGTTGTCTCAAAACAAAAATCTATTTCTTTAAATGTAAATTTAATAAAAAGATTGTTTGATAATTGTGGGTCTGTGACAATATATCTACAGACATTTGATCTACTGACACTTGGTCTACAAACATTTGAAATACTGACACTTAGTCTACAGACATTTGAAATACTGACACTTGGTCTACAGACATTTGAAATACTGACACTTGATCAACAGACATTTGATCTACTGACACTTGGTCTACAGACATTTGAAATACTGACACTTGATCTACAGACATTTGAAATACTGACGCTTGATCTACAGACATTTGAAATACTGACGCTTGATCTACAGACATTTGAAATACTGACACTTGGTCTACACTAACTCTAACTTTAGTCTTAGTCTAGTCGTAACTATAAACGTGATTCGAGTTAATGTCATAGTGGATTAAATGTCATAATAGACTAAATGTCATAGTGGACTAAATGTCATAATAGACTAAATGTCATAGTGGACTAAATGTCATAATAGACTAAATGTCATAGTAGACTAAATGTCATAGCAGACTAAATGTCATAGCAGACTAAATGTCATAGTAGACTAAATGTCATAGCAGACTAAATGTCATAGTTGACTAAATGTCATAGCAGACTAAATGTCATAGTAGACTAAATGTCGTAATAGACTAAATGTCATATTTAGACTAAATGTCATAGTAGACTAAATGTCATTGCAGACCAAATGTCATAGTAGACCAAATGTCATAGCAGACTAAATGTCATAGCAGACTAATAATAGTAGACTAAATGTCATAATAGAGCAAATGTTGATAGACAAAATGTCACTAGACATAGTGTTATAGGCCAAAAGTCTGCAGATGAAATATCTTTACACCAATCATTATGCATTGTGCGTGCTGCCATCTGATGAATGAATATTAAGAAAACTTTATATGCATTATTTCTACATATACATATCAAACTCTGATGATTTTACTCCATTTTTAACAGACGCTATTTTGGAGTCAACAAAGACTGATGTGACTCACTTAGAGTCACTGATAGAGTCACATGATGTCATTGTCTTGCTGATGGACACCAGGGAAAGTCGTTGGCTACCCACCGTCATTGGGAAGGCTAAGAAAAAGGTTGCGGGTCTCTTTCTATATTTCTTTACTTTTCTTGTCTTCTCACTCGGCTTATTTGTTCCTTTATCGTATTTATCTGTTGTAATTTCTATTTTGTTTTTAGTTTCTGTTTTTAAAACATGGGATAAAATGAGGCCGGTGTTGATACAAGCTTTCATCAACCAGTCAAACCATTTAGATGATATTATTTAGATGATGTTATTGTTCACAAAGACTACGTAATGAGCAACA
>JAQIXG010006177.1:0-10593 GCA_034700105.1 Oconnorella tubifera
GATCCCCCCTGCCGCGCCCCACTCCCCCGCTGGCCCAAGTGTACCCCGCCACCCCAAAATTATGGGGTTCCGACCCTTCGACCCCAAATTTTGGCTCCGAAAGTCTGTGGGGGTTGTCCGAGGGTCGTGAACCTACCCGGTCTAGATTTGGTCTCATTTGACCCAGATTTACTTGACCTAGATACTCTTGACTCAGATTCTGTTGACCTAGATATGAGTGCCCCAGATTCTGTTGATTGGCCGTGTTTCTAGATGAATGACATTCACCTTGACCCAGATTAACTTGACCCAGATTAACTTGACCCAAATTAACTTGACCCGCATTAACTTGATCCAAATTCTCCGACTCAACCAACCCTCTACAGTTAATCGTAACATTTTCAACCCCACACCCCCCTCCTTCCCTCCCCTCCCACTGCGCACTCCCTTGCTCCTCCCTCCCTCCCTCACCCCCCCACAGGGCGCCACCAAGGGCCTTCAATCGGCCCTCCAACTCCAGTCTCTTCTGCTTCAAGTCCCAGGGCTCCTCGTACAACCCCCCGTCCCCCTGAGGGGGAGCTTTTGTCCCCCTGGGCTTAGGCACTGGCCTCGGCTTAACCTCAGCCCTAACCCTAACCTTAACCTCAGGGCCCCCCCGAACTAACCCTAACTCGGGCTCCAACTCCATATAAGCCTCGTGAAATTCATCCTCATCATCATCCTCTTCATCTTGTTTCTCGTTCTTCATTCCCTCGCGTTCTTGCTTCCTGATCTCGGCCGGGTCGGCATAGTCGGCGGGGGGTCGGTAAGCCGAATTGGCGGTCACGACCATCCCCCGGGGGCCGGCAACCCCCGCGGAAATTTCTCTTTTTTCAAAACTTTTCGGGGCCGTCATGAATCTCTCCCCCCCGGGGGACTGCAACTCCCCCCCTAAAATCTGCCTCTCCCCCCCGGTAGGGGACGGATAGGGAGGTAGATCGAGGGAATCTGGTTTCGTTACATTTTTCAGCGTTGAATCGGGGATGGATTTAGCCGAAGGGTTAGAACCAGCGGGGGAATTTAAATTAGGACTAGGGGGGACGACGGGTGAAAGGGGGGTATCGACCGGGGAATTGACCGGGGACACGAGGGGACGCTCCGGGCATTCCTCGTACGGGTCGTAGTAGGCGATTGGCTGGGTGGGGGAGGGTGAGGGACTGGATGTGGGCGGGGCGTTCAGGACATTTGCCATTTTTATTTATACTTAATTTAATTTTAATTAAAATTAAAATTAAATTAAATTTATTTATTTATTTTTTGTTCCTTGTTTATTTATTTTAAAAGATTAATAGGACAGATTGGTGTTGCTGAGGATTACGTGGCAGTTTTACTTGGTATTGACGGTTTTGATCAAATGGATGACGAAAGAGCTAAAAGGTGCAGCAAAATGAAGCAAATTTACATCATTTTGTCAAAGGTTGCAACAAATAATCGGTATAACGACAGTTAATATGAAAATTACAATCTGTTTTTATTCGTCAAGAGACAATTTTTGTTTCTTAAATATTTTTGTGTTATTCAACGAAATTCGCTCTACAAGGACATTTGGATTAAGATTAGGGTTTTGAGTTAACGTTTGAGATCCGGTTATGGTTAGGGTTAGATTACATTAATTAGTTATGATAATTTACGACTTGTCTGTAGACAATTAACTGTATACGAAAAGTCTGTAGACAAATTATCGTAGACGAAAAGTCTGTAGACAAATTATCGTAGACGAAAAGTCTGTAGACAAATTGTCGTAAACCAAAGTTTGTAGATTAATTGTCGTAGACAATGTCTATACACTAATTGTCGAGGACCCCAAATAATTCTAAAATTCCTCTCCCCCCAAATTCAATTTAATTTCATCCTCCCCCATATCCTAATTTTTTTCACCGCCCCTTCAATTTTTTTTTTTGGCAGATTTGTTTGTAAATATTGAAATAAATCGTAAAAAAATAAAAAAATTTAATTTATTATTTAATTAAATTAAAATAATAATTTAATCGTTAATATTTTTACGTTACAATTATATTCATTAATTAGAACGATTAATATTAAATTTTGTCGTTAATTTAATGAATAAATCGTGTTTATTTAAAACCGCGTGGTTAAAATAAAAAGGCAATGTATAAAATGCGGCTCAATCGCGATATTTGAAAATACACAATGAAATCTTTTCTTTTAATTTGAATATCTATTAATTGTCTATAACCCTAACCCTAAAATAACCGTAACTATGAAATCATGTATTTCTTGGGTGATTTTACTATGAGAAAATTTATAATTTTTTTGAATAAAACAATATATATAATTTATTGAATTAATTAATATTATTATTAGATATTCTGCTAGTGGTTAATACTTAGAAAGCAATTATGCCGAGTAAAAAAAAGAAGTTTATAGACAAAAAGCACGCGGTCACTTTCCATCTGGTCCACAGGAGTCAGAGGGACCCTCTGGCGGCCGACGACAAGGCCCCTCAACACGTCCTACTTCAGGTATATAAAAATACAAGGTCAACTCGCATAGTAAAAAACTCATCTATGGAAACTCGTTTTAATTTTGTCTGTTTTGTTACTGACACAATTATCGTAATAAATCAAAACAGTGGTTAATATATGCTAATTTATGCTAATTAATGTATATTAATATATATATATATGCTGCTAATGTATTCTGTATGATATAAACTTTAAGTAAATGTATCAGTTAACATTAAGGGTGCAGCAAGTTAAACATCTAAGCACCCGCACTGTTGAATCATACTAGCTAAATGGTGCAGCAAGTTACAAATTTAATATCCCTATAATTTATATCACAGTATTTACTAAAGGGTGCTGCAAGTTTATTATTTCCTTACAGAAACCGGAGGCCCCTGAACCCGGCTCAGCGTCCCAACGAGAAACCCAAATAAAATATGGCATTTACTACGAAGACGATTACAACTATCTACAACACCTACGCGACGTCAACGAACTAAATGATGTCGGCATATTAGACTCCTTCCGGATTGGCCAGCCCTCCGACCCCCGCAACCAATCAAAACCCAGTGTTTTTCAATCTAAAAATAGCTTTGAAATTGACCAATCGAATGACCCGAACGAAAAATTTCCAATTTCTGCGAATCGATCTGATTCGTCGAAAGAAAATGAGATCGGCGAATCGGATTCGAGTAAGAGGCTCCTCCTACTTCCCTCGTCGGTGTTTGAGTCAAGTTTTGAGACGGATGTGGGGGTGCTGAATAGGGCCGCTACGGTCGTTGGACCGCGGCCCGATTTAGACCCCGATGTGATTGCGGCTTTAGATGAAGATTTCGATTTTGATGATCCAGCCAATGAGCTTGAAGACGACTTTATAGCGCTGGCCAATGGGGGTGAAGGGGGCGTGGCCATGGAGGAGGATGATGATGATGACTGGGAGGATGATGATGGTAATGATGATGATAATAATGATGATGATTGTAATCGTATGAGTATAGATGAACTAATGAAAAAGAAATTAATCGCAATGAAAAAAAACCAAGACCACGATGATAATGATGAAGATGATGATGAAAATGATGATGACGTGGGCAGTCTGGAGGGGCGGGACTTTGAAACGAAATCCCATTTTACCGATTACTCCATGAGCTCATCCGTGATTCGTCGAAACAATGGCCTCACACTATTGGACGAAAGATTCGAGCGATTTTACTGCGCCGAATACGGGATGGAGCAAATGGGGGATCTAGGGGGGGAGGAAATTGAGGGGGGAGGGATTGAGACGGGGGGTGGACGGTTGGAGGATATTCTGGGGGCGTTTGAGAAGGAGCAGCGGGTGATGCTGATGAAGGATGCGGTGGAGAGGGGGGTTAAAGGGGTGGGTAGAGTTTATTTCATTTTCGATGTTGAATAAAAAATGAATTTTTTTGTAACTTTTGAAATTAAATAATGAAATTGAAATTAATTGAATTGAATTATTTACCTTTTGTTTATATTATTACAACTATTACTCTTGTTATAACTGTTAGTATTATTATTGTTATTATTTCAGGTTTCTACTAAAGATGCAAGTGACTCGGAAAACGAAGATTTAGAGAAGATCTTTATGGCCCCGTCGCGCCCTGAGTATGACTGCGAGTCCATCCTATCCACCCACTCCACCCTCTACAATCACCCCAAAGTTATCCCAAACCCGCCCCGAGAAAAACCCAAAAATACTCCTCTTCGTCTCTCGAAAAAGACAGGCATTCCGGTTGATTCCCTCCCCATCCGGGGGCCCACCAGGCGGCAAATTGAGCGGAGCGAAGGGCGGGAGACAGGGGAAGGTAAGGGAAAAAATTCTGAGAGAATTGGTGGGGGGATGAGGGAGAAATTAAGCGGGGAAAGCGGGGATGAAACGGAGGAGAGAGGGGGTGAATTTGGGGGAGAATTGGGGGAGAAAGGGGGTGATTTCGGGGGAGAAATTGGAGATGTTAGGGGGAGTGGGGTGAGGATTAGAGTTAAGGGGGAAACTGGGGAAGAAAGGAGGGAGAGAAAGAGAGAGGTTAAGAGGGAGAGGGCTGCCAGAAGGGAGGAGAGGGCGGGGAATAGGGAGGCGTTTAAGGAGGAGAAAATACGACAGGGGAAGGAAGTGCTGAATATTAGGCAGAACCTGCAGGGTGTGCGTATTGTGTAGAATTTTTTGTTGGTGGGGGGGAGGAGGGGGGTGTTAAGCTTTGAATATGTGGACTTATAGGCTGGGCTTATATTTGATGAATGATTTTGTTTTCTTTAGAATGGATTATCTTTTCAAAAGTGTATTTCATTGCGGTACGATTTATGGAAATAATTTGTAGAATGACTTTATGAATATAATTATATTTCTTGGTATATTTATTGTTATACAACGAGTAAATTGTGCTCACAAATTATACCAACAATTATGCAATTATAGCACAATGGTCTGTAAAATTGTTGCTACTTAGTGATGAATAAAATAACTGAATATCGTTCTGTTCTTGTTGTATGTTAAGAGATTAATACTAAATTTTTATATTTGAAATTTAACAATGCAAAAATTAACTGGGGGGGAGGGGGCGGGGCTTTTACCTAAAACTGAAGCGATTACCTTTATTTGGGTATCATTACATTTTTGATCACCGCCTGTGTGCCTCCTATAATGTTTTCACTAAATCGTCACAAAGAGTGGGAACAGGGGGGAAATTGATTAATAAACTTACTGCTTTAACACTACAAGTTACTTTTTTACCCCCAATTGGTGGGCTATATCCCCCCACAACCTCCTGCCCCTCTTGTCTAAGCCACTGGGGCAGTACCTGTCGTCGGACGACAAAAAGTTGTTACCCGACAAACCACGCAAAATCTCCCCGAACAAATCTATACACTGGGCTTTAAAATCAATAATTGATTGTTTACATTTTTATTTAAAAAATTAAATAAAAAAATTCAAATTTATTCCGTGCTTTACAACTTTCGGTTAGGAGGGGAATTCAAATTTGATTAAATGGAGGATATCAAGAAAAGATTGGAGGGCGGAGGGGGTCGGGGGACGCAGCAGAGGGGGATGGAGATGCTGATGCAGGCCGTGTTGGCTCGGTACAAGACGGGGCCCCTCCCGGTGGGGGAGGCCTCCCCCGAGGTAGAATTAATTTTTAAATAAGGATTATTAAATAATTAAAAAAAATTATTTTTCTGCAATTGGGTTAAGATTGAATTGATAAATGGCGGTTCACCGGTTTCACACCTTACTTAGAGATGGTTTAGGGTTAGAATTTGGGTTTATTTTGTAACTAGAGTTATGATTAAGGTTATTGAGACGGATCAGACGTAGTTTGCAGTTATTTTAAGAGAATTTAGTCGATTTTTACTTATTTTTACTGATTCTGACTAACCTATAGTCTCTAGCCTATGATCTGAAGCGTGATCATTAGCATGTGACCTCTAGGCTACAGGTTATAATCTAAGAGATCAAATATAAAAACTACAAATTATGAACAAACTTTATTAATAAATAAATGAATGAATGAATGAGACACTGGGTTCATGGGGCACATTAGGTCTCGCTTTTGTGAATGAGTTGGGCAGACGGATCTCTATAGTCTCAGGAGATCCAAGGTCCACCTCTTTCCTGAAGCAATGACTTGCTTTGGTGGTGCAGCGGGGGAATGCAGCGGCAGTGCTGGGAACTTTTGGAACAGTTTCCCAGGACACTTTTTAACTTTTAAGGGTGTAAATTTTTGAACGTGCTTGTGCAAACTATTAACTCTCTGTGTACAGTAAATTAATAGTAGATACTGCCTTTATATTTCTTCTACTATGTATTTATTTGATATTTATTTTATGATGTCAATTTGCATTTTATACCGTGGGAATAAAATATTAAAATTGTTCTGTAAATGAATGAATGAATTATTTAATTACTTACTTAAAATATATTCATAATGATATAATAAAAAATGTAATATTGATATTATTTTTATTATTTTGTCTGTTTTTGTAGTCTGTTGAATTGTCTGTTTTATTTGATAAATGCGGTGATACAGACTCTATAGTCTGTCGCATTGCCTGCGATTGTCTGTTTAATCTGACGAGAGATTCCATTATAGATTTATCATTTGCTATCAGGAGACTTTTAAATCAGGCTGCTATAGCCAGGTACATTTAGTAGCCTCATTCTAACCCTAAATTGGTTAACATAATTCTAACACTAAATTACGTCTAACGATTTGAATAACCGAAATTCTAATCTGCGTAATAATGCTAATTTTTTTTTGCATTGCAGCCCAGTGTAAATTTGGGCTACAGGATAAAGTAACTTTAGGCTGCAAGCTAAAGTAACTTTGGATAAATGATCTAAAATATACACTAAATATTATTATTATTATAATAATTATTTTGTTTATTATTTTAATTATTATTATTATTATTTATTGCTAGAAATTTGTGCGGAATTGTGTCATTTTTCGGCGATGTATTGCTCGCTCAATTGGTTGAACAATCGACCAATGAGAACGCTCCTTACAAATGTCCCTACGCAATCAGGTTTGTGCTTACATAATACGTAGTGAATTGTTGTATTATCATTTTATTATCATAAAATGGTGTTAACTTTGTTGTTTTTAGAGAAAGGCCCCATCCGTTTATAACTTTGCTTGTAGCAAGGCCTGATTGTTGGCTGCTTCTTATTCAACAGATAAACAGATTTATGCAAATTAGCCAACCTAGGTATTATCATCATTCTCATTATCATTATCATCATCATCATCATCATCATCATCATCGTCGTCGTCGTCATCATCGTCATCATCATTATCGTAATCATTATCGTTATCATTATTATAATTATCATTATCATCATTATCATAATCGTCATGATCGTTATCATAGTAATTATCATCAACATCATTGTCATCATTATTATCATAAGAAATAGACGCATTTGTGCTGATGTGACGTTAAAGAAACGAGTAATATATCAAATTTTATGCATATTTTTTGATTTTTTTTTCGTTATTACGGGAGCACCATTTTCAGGCTGACCCCCAATGTTCTCCCGTCCCTGGAACCCTTTCTCAAATTTGTTCTCCTTGACCCTAACCCAAATAATTTTGACGGGGCAGTGGCCCTGGTGTCAGCCCTCCTGCAAAGCGGGGTCACTGGCCCCCTGAGAGAGGAGGGGGTCAATTTTTTACTGGATTCTGTCGCAAGAATGCAGGTGCGAATTTTTATTAATTTTATTACATTAGCATTAATCTTGATTGACATACAGGATGTCGGGGTAATGGGGCGGGGCTTGTTATGATATTGGCTACCGGGATAAAGGGGCGGGGCTTATTTTACATAGACTACCGGGCTAATGGGGCAGGGCTTATTACGATGTAATCTACTTTTCTAAAGGGGGCGGAGCTTGTTAATAAATGAGGCCTAGCCAATGATATTATTTTACACCAGATAAAGACAGGTCTTGTCTTAACCTAAACTAAAGGGGCGGGGCTTGTTACAAACTTGTGCCTTGCTGATAAGATTATATTTTATGCCAGATAAAGCCAGGCTTGAATCGAAACTAAGGGGGCGGGGCTAGTTAAAAATTCGTGCCTGGCTGATAATATTATTTTTATTTTACGCCAGATAAAGCCAGGCCCTGGCCTGAACCTAGCCCAGTTAACACTAGAGGCTACCTCATTAGCATTTCTAGAGTCATCTATCCACAGAACGTCACTCGTAGCTAAATACATGGATCACGTTCTATCGCTGGTCGAGCCGCTTTTACAAGGTGGCTCTGAACCGAGTGAGATTCTGCGATTAGTCGTACTAGTAGCGGCTAAATATAGAAATGTTAGTATTCGTTTAGCGTCACATCAGCACGGATTGTTATTAAAGTTTGCAGCAGGTTAAGTTTAACGTCTGGATTACCGTATTATACGAACGATGTCTCGGATGTAGCTGTCAAGTTAAGTGTCTTACTAAAGGGTGCAACAATTTAGAGAAACGGCAAGTAATTCGGGATTCTAACCTGGACTTGTCGTGCCCGAGTCCAGCGCTCTAACCATTTCTCTAAAGAGCCTTTAAATATACATAAGATATAAAAACATTAAATACATATATTTATATTGTTTATAATATTTATAATATTAAGAACAAATTTCGTTTAAAATTTCAACAGAATTTGAACGTGGAGGCTGCATTAATTCACTGCATTTATCTTCTGGCAATCGTTCCTGCCAATTGCCTGCCAGCCTGCCTTAAACTTGGTAGGCGTTTACTAAAAGGTTCTTTCTTACTAAAGGGTGCAGCAAGTTTAATGATTGTTTAATCGTTGAGAGACTATACTAAAGGGTGCAGCGAGTTAAGTTTGTATTACGTCTGGATTACCGTATTATACGAACGATATCTCAGACAAAGCTGTCAATTTCAGCGTCTTACTAAAGGGTGCAGCAAGTTAAATAATATAGTGCACAAACTAGAATCTTATACCTACAGAATTTTTATACTATTTTTAAATTTTGCTCAATTTTTTGCTATTTTTTTTATAAAAACTTACAATTAGTGATTCAACTTATTTTTTACAAGTTCTTTTTTTATTCTTTAAGCTCTCCTGGTTCTCTTCCCTCCCCCTCGGTGGTCGCATCCCCCCCGCACCAATTATTTACTTGTTGCAATGCTCATCCACCCTCTGCTCGAAATAGCCGCGTCAAAGCTGCTTGGCTCTAACTCGGCTATACAGGCAGCCGTCGAAAGTTTACTAAGCGAAGTTCTGTTTGTTGTTAATTCGAGAGGGGAGGGGGAGAGGAAGTGGGAGGGGGCGGGGGATAACACTGCCTCCACAATTGAGGTCAGTAAACGGGAGGTGTGTGTTTTATTAATCGGCAAATTTTTTGACTTTTTTGCATTAAATTCTGTTTTATTCTGAAGTTAGTTTATATCTCTAACTATTTAACTATTTAATGAGTTGACTAATTAATGAGCTTCTTTATTAATTAATTAATTAATTTCCTTCATTAATTACTTACTTAATTACTTAATTAACTAATTACGCAGAGTCCCACGGAAGAGACTGCTTCACTGCTACAGAGAAATAACGATCGCGGTTCCGTGCGAGATTTAGTTAAAAAAATACAAACCCAACCAATCAGCTGAGAGCTTCATTTTCTTCATCCTATCAGAAAACAGCTTACATTCTCGCTAGCCAATCAGCTTCCAGAGAGGAATTATTATGGACCAATCGCGTTGAACTTTGTTTTGCGTAATTTAAACAGTGTATAAATACTCGGGGTAATTAGAAATGTTAATTTTTTGTGTTTTTTTTATTTTGAGCATTTTTCAAATCAAAATAGGCCCCCCTGCTAAATTAATTTGTTTAAAAAGAGAAAAGGAAGAGGTGTAAAGAGGGGTAGATAGATTTTTTGGTAGGTTTTTGATTTAACAAAAGAGCAATTTATGAATTTGTGGATATTATGGAGTGCCTTAGCTTATAATATACTCAATTGTTTAAAAGTAAATTGTATTTTATGGATTTTATGCCTTAAAAAATGAATATTAATGTCAGTGATTGATTGATTGATTTATTGATAGATTGATTGACTGATTGATTGACTGATTGATTAATTGATTGATTGGTTAATTGATTGATTGGTTGACTGATTGATGACTGATTGATGGATTGATTGATTTATAGACTGCTTGTTTTGATTGATTGATTATTGATTAAATGATTGAATCATGGATTGAATTTTTAAACGATTCATTGGTTACTTGAATGATTAATTAATTATCTGATTAATTAATTAATTGATTGACTAATTAATTTACTTATTGCTCAAATAATTCCTATATTAATTAATTATTTAATGAACTATACGATTAATTAACGTAACAGCCTATAATTTATATATTTTCTTTGTTTACATTATTTCTTTATTTTGCTTTCTTTATATTTGCTATTTTTATATCGTGACATTTTGTTTTTCATTTTTTGTGTTCAATATTAGTGTTCATAAGTAAATGGCCTTTGTTTCCCCCCCTCCTACCCTCCCTCTCCCCTTCACCCCCCCCTTCATAAAAATATAAAAAATCATATCTAAATGCTCAAATTAACTTAGATCTTTTTTTG
>JAQIXG010006178.1:0-10593 GCA_034700105.1 Oconnorella tubifera
CCTACAGCAATAGGACGAATTCCTCCATCTTTCTTCGTAAATGGAAAGTGACGCTCCAAAAAAAACTGAACACACTTCAGTGGGGAGTCCCCCAGTGAGTACGAGATTAATAAAATCTGTCAACGACTCTAACAGCCCGCACCCCACCCAAGCATCTGTCATATCCTTTAAATGCTGTGGTCTGTGACCATCTAACCCTCCCACAGAATCCGGGGCAAACGAACGAATCGAAGTCTTTACTTCAGATTGTGTGACTGACATCGCCGGAAACTTAGAAAGCGGCTGTGTTCTTTCTGTCAGTAGGGCTTGACAGATGTTTGAGCTTCAGAGATTGAAGGACAGAGGGGGTCAAATAGGCAAATGTCTCCTCAGAGGTGAGGCATCGAGCTGCCCCTTGTATATCACCTTCTTGTAGTTTGCCAGAAGCACGGCGAACAGCGTCTTCATCTGGGTCACTGTCCCTACTTCTAATTCTGTTTGTAGCAGATCGAGTAACGAACGACGGGGACTCGGTTTGGGGGCAATTAAATATTCAAATATGACTATTTGAATATTTGTTGTTTTTGATCTTTGATACAGCTCTATGTTTAAATACAACACATGTTGTAATTACGTAACAATTGAACCGCAAATTAAGTATCCTATTCAATTCTACCTGTCTCATCTCTAAACTCATTTTTATTTTACTTTACCGTTCATTTAATGACCACGCCCTATACAAGTAATTGAATATCGTACTGAGATATGTGAATATTTTAGTTAAATTCGCGAGGAGGAAATTTTCTTGTTGACAAATAAATTTTTTGGATTTATTTTTATTTTTTCTCGTAAATAAAATATTTTTTCCCTAATTTTTGCCTAATTTTAACGAAGGGGAATGAATTAAGGTACAACTGGAGTAAGTTTTTTATTACAATATTATGTGATGCGAGGATAAGATGTTAATTTTAAATTAATGTTACTGATGTTATTGCGCTATTAATTAATTAATTAATTATTGCGCTTATTTAGTATGCTATTTAAACAGACTAAAGCACTGCGTAAAACACGGCTCAGCCAAGAATAATGAACCTATCTTAATTGATGTCTTTAATTGAAATATTTTTAGAATGTTTCGTGCAAGTATTCCATTAATGAAAGAAGTTTAACTAATTGATTATGCTATGTGGTTGGGGGGGAGGGGGGGGGGACGGTGTAATGAGAGTAAGTTAAATACAAAACTAATAATTTTTTAAACAGTTAAAGTAAATATCAACATTTTAAATTTGTAGCATAAGTTGTACCGTAGACCAACTTAACCCTGTAACTGTAATCTGAGCTGTAATCACACCCCAGACCACTTGTGTACTTCATATCTCCTCTCCCAAAGCTCATAAAAAGTTGAGCTTCTAGGAATGCCTCTAGTACTCCCCTAGTCACATTCAGGCAAAATTACGACATTGCCACATTTATAGGGACTGGTGGGCGTGGCTTATTTCGGTGACTATACCTACTTTGGTAACCTGGGGTGTAAATGCACCCCAATCTAATTACATAAGAATCTGCAGGGTTATTGATGAAACAAAATATGATGTTCATAACCTGGTACTAGGACAAATGTTTCTGAACAAAATGTACGGGACAAAATGCCTCTGACAAAATGTCTAAAGACAAAATATCTCTTAAGATTTCTAAATTTGTTGTCATCATACTATGAATTTACGGAGAGTCAGAGGCTATTAGTTTAGAGAAATGCACAGTGTAATTTACCTCGTAAGAGAAATGGACAGTATAATCTACCTCTTATCTAAGACAGTATTTTAGATATTATTGAGATTAAATTAATAAAGTAATTGAAAAATTTGAAAAAATTCTGTTATTATAAGATGCGTAATGCGTTGTTTTTTGATTCTTTGATTATCACACAATTTTATTCATTAAGTGATTAATTGATGAATTATTTATTCATTGTACCTATAACTATAAACAATTCAGTCATTGAGTACTTAATATTATATGTATTGAAAAATTTAAATCCCATGTTAATAATTGAGGTGTTTTTGTATAAGCGGAAGTGTTTTTATTAACCTAAAGTTATGTTACTGTACTTTATCATAAATTTTATTCGTTAGTTATGGTTGTTTAGAGTACAGGATGTAGAATTTACTGCATTTTTAATAATCATCTAAATCCGTTTTAAACTAAGTTATAAACACATAGTGTATTTAAACAATGCAAGGCTTTGCATTCTGGAATATTCATTATTGTTAATAGATTCGAATATATGAAGATGCAATTTTTTGGCTGTTGGTTTTTTTATAAATGATTTATTAACATCAATTTTCAATGAGAAACTGCGAGCAGAAATAGTGATAGTTAGATTTTAATATTATACTCAAGACATAATTTACATACTGAACTCTTTATTATGAAGTATAAAGTTAAATGATAGCAGTTCTTGTAGTCAAATTATTACAAATTATAAAGAGTATTTATAAAAGATCATTTAAGGTACTGGTGTATATATATATATAATATATTAATACAGGAATATATATAGATATTAAATAAAAAATAATTAAATCCTTGAGAATTTTATAATTAAATCGACCCTATGATCTTCATCTTTCTGTTTTAGTAATTTAATTCAAAATCCGATGAATTAATGTTTCAAAAAATGTAAAGCATTAAGAATTTGTATAGTTTTATCACAGGATAAAAGATCTTGTATGAAGTGTAATAAAAACATTATCAATATGTATAATTTTCATTACTCTGAAAAAAACTTGTAATTTAAAGCTTGCTAACTTTATATGCTAACTTTATATGTTTATAACCTTATATAACCCTTCAGATCTTTATATGTATATTTGCAGTGCATTTCTTTTAGCTTTCTCTCCAACATGAAGTATAATCAATCTAGTGTTGAATGATTTTAACTGAGTGGATCATTTTTTTAAATCTTGATCTTGTCGATTCTTTTCTGAATCTGGGTCTAAAATATCATGATGGTGTTAAATTCTCTTTGTATTCCGATAAGAATTACAATGTAAAAACTTAGTTTTGTTAAGTGTTTTGATGTTGGAATAGCATTGTGGAAGTTTGTATAGGAACTTTGGATTTGTTGCTTTTTCTTTTATTGTCATGTTTGAGTTTCTTGTCAAAAGTGCTATTTAAAGTGAATCGAATTTATTCACTGTCTTGCTTGATATTGTGAGTATTTATTGTGATTGATGAATGATATTAGCACTGAAATTATAAGTGTATGAAAACCGATGAAAGTTTTCTATTAACTTGTAGTTGATTTAAAATGTTAATATTTAAATGATATATTTGAACTATTAAAATGAAAAAGGATGGTAGTGATATCAAAATACTAACAACAAGCACACTTGTAATAATATATTATTAGTATTAGTATTTCAAGCAATGTTTGCAAAGTTTTAAGCTAATTCGATAATGCACAGCAATGAAATAAATAGTTGGATTTTTTATGAGGAATCTGATAAAGTAAAGATTTATATCTAGATCTATTTTGCTGATTGTCTAGATATTATTTTGCATTGATAGATAATTTTTGGATAAAATTGCTCTATTTTGAGGATAATTCTTTTGATTTTTTTTAACATAAATGTATTAGTCAATTTATGTTATATCCACACATATTTTTGCTATTGGATTTTTGGATTGGATTTTGGATTGGATTTTGATTAAATCTTGAACCCTTTATATGTATTGAGTAACATTGGTAAATATTTGCTGCATATTGAGCTAGAATTGTAAAATAGATTTGATTCTAAAGATACATTAGCACCTGTATAATCTTTTCTGGGACTCATTTTTCTTACATAATTGAAATTCACAATAAATTTTTTCATATTTGGTCTTTATACAAACTATAGATTTTTACAATATTAGCTTTAGAAATTAAATTTAACTAGTCTTTATGCAAATAAGAATTATTAAATTAAATGTAGCCTATTATACACTGTATTTTATGAATCTTTCCTGCTATAAAATACAAACATCCTGTGTGCTGATAATGACAATGAACAATTAGCAATAATTCATTCAGTACATCTGCTTTGTCACGCTTTCTCTTAACATCTTTTGATTATTAATCTAAACAATGCTATAAATTATTGAGATCTATGATTATCATTAGATCAGCTCTGTGTCAATATAAGAGAAGTTTCTTATCTGAACGGGTATTTACTACTTAGAGCTGTCATGCAGTTGCTATAAATTTCATAAACTGACAAGTAGGCATTATATAGCTATATTTGTGCTTCTACTTTATGACTATTATAATAGGCTCCTACACTCTTTTATAATATAAAGTTAGTTTTTAGACTCATTTGAATGTGTAGATATTATAATAGCATATATAAAGGCTTTTAATAAATCATATTTTAGGCATTCGTGCTGGTATAAGCAATATGCTGGCTCAATTGTTAGCTATGTGGATTATGATTAATGTTGACTTTGAAATTATTGGATTATGTTATTCTTTAGGTTTGGTAGAAATATAGAGTTTTTTAAATATTTATGTCGATTGTGTTTTTTGTTTAAATATTATTGAGTGTGTACTTTGAATGGAAGATTAGGAAATGATTACCATAATTGGATTATAAAATTAAAAATATATGCAAATGTAATGTAAGTAATAGCCGTATACGTGTAGCTAGTACTTTTATATGTATTAAAACTGTATAAACTTATAATGTTATATATTTTTCAATTGTTTATCAAAACGGATTTAGTCTGTCTTTGCGTAAAAGATTTCTTAAATTCAGTTGCAGGTAGATACAAATAAAAGCATCCGTATTCAATACATAAATAAATTGTAAATGCAGTACTTAAAACTTTAAATGCCTGTATTGTACCTGATAAACTGATAAACGCAATAATATAAAATGTATTTTATTTATAAACAGTTTATATGAAATACAAATCTTTCTGTATGAAAGATTTTAACAATGTTACATTTACATTGATCTAGGTTGTATATATACAATTTATCATTCTCTGCTAAATTATAAGAAATATTGAACATAATTAAATGAAAATCTAGCTTGCATTTGTTTAAATCATAAAAAGAGAATATCTGCTCTGGTTAATTTCTGAAAATTGCATTACAAAAAAAACTCTGTCAATGTTTTAAGAATGATTTATGGCTGAATGGATTGTGGATGAATGGATAGATCGAGAGAGATACAAAGAGACGGAAGAAAGAGAGATAGAGATACCGACAGATATATAAAGAGGAACACAGAATTAGAGAGATAGAGATATAGACAGATAGACAGATATTGATCCTGAAATTAAAATTGCTTGCTATAGTCTTTTACAAACATTTTATGACGATACTAATACTGGTTACAGGCCATACTTCTGAACGATTTCGACCCAATTCTTGCTTATAGACTCACACCCTTATTTATGTGTTATAGTATTTCTTTGTCCTATGATCTGACAATACTTTTTTCTGCAGTACAATAGTGTGAAAGTTTTCTGCTAGTAGTAGCTGCTTTTGAGCTTTGCATGTTTTGATTTATATTTTTTATCTAGTTAAGACATCTGCTGGTTATTTCTAATCTAATGTGTGATAGTGAAACTTTAAATAGGCTGATGAAAATTATTATTTATGGTAATGATTGCTAATAGAGTGATTCTCAACCTTTTGAGTCTTGAGGATTACTGATAAATTTTGTATGTGATTGTGGATAATTGGTGAAAATTGTGTCACATTGGCTTATTATGCGACCATGCAAATTTATATAAATTTTATTTATTATTATTACTGTGTTATATAGTATGTGCATGCTTTTATAACTATAAAATGAATATGGTAATACAGTAAATTGGATGACATTTTGTATGAGAATTTTGTACTATTTGACTAATTTTTTACTATGTCTATTTACTTTTTGACTTATTTAATTGTCGGTTAGTGATAAAATAAACTAAACTTTTTAAATTTGCTGAAAGTTGTTGCTTTGTATGTTTTTATATAAAAAGTTGTAAATAACTTCATAACCAGAGAGATGACCGCGTTTTGCTAGTGGGCCGCGAACCACAAGTTGAGAACCACTGTGGTAACACTTGAGTAATTAAGTATATTGTCTTTATCAGCATAATCTGAGTAGCTTGAGTCACAAATTTTACATTTAATCATCTTTCTGTTTACCCTGTGTGAAAGAAAGTAAAAGTATCAAAGTACTGTACTACCTGATCAAAAGAAAGCTCATGCATTGCTTATATTATTGTATAAAAATGCTTGTTCATTAGTGCCAGGATCTCTAGTTTTAGTATCTGCATTTGTGTTAAAGTACAGAATTGTTGAAATTTGTTGTAAGTATTGAAAGTTAAATTGGTTTACTAAGTTAACTCGAAAGTTAGTTTAGGATTTAATATAAGATTATTATTTCAGTTATTTTGTTAGGTTCTTGATTTTTGTGAGTTTGGGATTTGAACAATTTCTAAAGAATTGTTTACAAAGTATATAACTAGCGATTTATTTGTTGATGAATTGTTTATTTCAGTGAGAAATAATACTTACTTTATCAGTTAAATTGATCTTAGACTGACTGTATATTTAGACTAGGTTTATTTATTAAACTTCATCTAATTTCTGGATTACATTACACAATGTCTACCGGTGATTACTATATGATTCTTGGATTGAAAAAAGATGCCTCAGAGAGTGATGTCAAAAAAGCGTAAGTTTGTCTTTTGTTGTTGTTATATGCCCCAACGCAAATGACAAATATCTATAAATATTTCAAATATGCTTCAACTTTCAATTAACATATATTGTGCAGTAAATGAATGAGGAGACTGACTGAGACTGAGATATAGTTCGCACTCTATGAGAATTATAGATTACTTTACTCGAAACCATGAGATACAGGTTTGGTCCTATGAAAGTTCACTAAATCGCTCACTTGTTGCACCCTTTAATGTGCTTAAATTGGCTGCTACATCTAAGACATCATTTTCAACTGCATTATAATAGAAACTCCTAATATAATTGTTGTTACATAATATGGTAATCCAGAATTAAACTGTAGTTTTCATTTAAGAAACTTCAGTTTAATGCAGTTTGAAAATGTTGATTAATATAGTTAGTAATTGTGAATATAATTATGATTCATTGCCATGATATTATGCTTGAAATAAACATAAATCAGAATTTACATTAGAACAAAAAGGTATATATGAGACTTTTATAATACTGGCTATTTATCATCATTGTTATTGAATCATTATTATTAAAAAACTGCAGTCTCATTTTAATGTCTATAGCCTCTAGCATTTCACTTATGTACAGAGAGTTATAAATCAGAAAATAATCAGAAGTTACTGTAATATATGATTCAATGCATGTTCTAATACTGTAACACACAGTATAGGATGATCATTATATAAGAATGTAAAGTGTAAGACTGATGTTATCAATTATTAATATCTAAACTATATGTATAGTATAATGTTTTAGGTTCTAGAGGAAAATTTTAATTTTTTATCATATGAATAAAATCTTTAATATTACTACAAAATCTCTGACCTAATAAGTACTGATATTTATTGCATTGTGTGTTATATAACTTATATGTGTAATAAAATCAGAAATATAGTATAAATATAAAACAAATTATATTCATGAATGCTATATATATATATGTACTTATTGTTATCATGACATTTTGTGTACACGTTTTTGTCTATGGAAATTAGTCTATGTACAGATATTTAGTCTACTTTAAGGATGGTATTAGGGTTAGGATTAGGGTTAAAGTTAAGATTAGAGTTAGCGTTAGGTTTAGAGTTAAGGTTAGGGTTAGCGTTATGTTTAGAGTTAAGGTTTTTGTTAGCTTAAGGCTTATGGTTTAAGGTTAGTGTTAAGAATAGAGTTAATTTTAGGGTTAGAGTTAGGATTAGGGTTGACCAAATATCTCAGAAGCATATTATTGCGTTTAAATTTATATTATTACGAGTTCACAGTATTTTTTAATGTATAAGAAACGTTGTGTGTGTCAGGTATCGCAAGTTGGCTCTGCGATGGCATCCAGACAAGAATCCAGACAACAAAGAAGAGGCGGAGCAACAGTTCAAGGTCATCTCAGAGGCGTACGAGGTTCTTTCTGACAGTAAGAGCACTCATATCCAAATTAGAAATGTTTTGAAATAATGATAGAATTTAAATTGTTTTCTTGAAGTTTATAGGATTGCGGTGATTTTATATGATATAGTAATATATGATTTTATAATGAATTGCAGTCTTTTTATATGTGTGTCGAGCTTATTGAAAGGAAGTTGATAGTGCAATGAATGGACTTTATTTGTTACTTAGTTTCTTTCTAGCTAGTTTACAATCTTTGACATTTCAGAGGTTATAATCATTTAATCACATAATCATAAGTTCACTTGATCTTGTTGCGATCATATTTGATTTTATCGTTACATACATTTTGTGTTGAAGTAACATTGTAATCAATAAAGACAAAATATTGAATTGTTATATTTCAGAGGAAAAGAGAGGTATCTATGATCGTTATGGCAAACAAGGGTTGACCACTAATGGTCAGACCGGTAATGGGTCAGCGAGAGGATTTAATGGTCAGTTCAACGGACCGTCATTCCGTTTCACATTCCGTAGTCCGGAGGAAGTCTTTTCTGAGTTCTTTGGTGGAAGAAATCCATTTGACGACATCTTAGGATCAGGAGGTCGGTAGTGTATATTAGTTTGTCAATTTAGATTGGTATTTTGTAGGTAATCGTTGGTTTTTAAAATGATTTTTATTCCATTTAAACAGGCAATTTTGCAGTTTTAAAATGAGCAATTATTGCAATAATAAATGAGCAATAATTGCCTGTTTCAAATTGTAACAATTGCCTGTTAGAAAACAATTGTTACAATTTGAAACAGGCAATTTTTGCAGTTCACAAGTAAGATATTTTGCTTTTTTCAAACAAGCAATTATTGCAATTTTTAAACAGGCAGTTTTGTATTTTTCAAACAGGCAATGTGCAGGTTTTATATTTGTTTTTGATGATAATGGTTTAACCGTCTGAGATTTATTGGAATATTTCTCATGAAAGAATAAGTGGAGTCATTTAGAAATTTAGATTATAAAGGCTGTGAGAAAAGTTACAAGTCAAGTTACAAGCGTTGAATTGTACTGTTTGTGTATATTATTTTGTGTTCAGAGCTTGTAGATAATAAGTAGCATGTTTGTCTTTTTTGTTATCTGAGTTGACTTTAAGCTCTTGACAAGTATTGCAGTTTTTTTCAGCCATGTAAACAGCTAGAATTGATCAAATAAGTTGAAGCTATATCTTTTATATTTGATATAAAATGTACATGTAATAATTCTGTGGCTGCGACTGTATGTTATACATTCTGGATTATTATTTGTGTCATTTTATTTATTTTTACTCAAATCGTATGCAACGCTCACTTGAAATGATACCTTAGTTCTTTATAATGCTGATCTCTTTCTCAACTTTGCTCTTAATGTTTCTCATATTTTATTTGTGAGTTATTTCTAATGATAACTTAACAAAGAATACATTATCCCAGTAATTTACGCTGAATAATTAACAACCCTAAACTTATCCAGAACTCTTACTCCTAGCCTTAAGAATTAATCATTAGAGTTGATTTAACGGAGCAGCTTTGATTATTTTGAATATATAATTTTTAGTTAAATTCTTGACTTAGTTAACTAGAGAATTAAATTTTTGAACTTCTTATTAGATTCCTTCAAATATTTTTTGGTTATATTTAAGGTATATTTGGCCGTGATCAATTCGGTGATTTTGGCGCGGATCCATTTGGTAATGACTTTGGTCAGCCTATGTTTCCATCCTCACACAACGCCAGGTAGAAATATAACAACATATTTAATTTTTTACGTGTCAGAAATGACAATATATATAAAACGTCAACTAGCCTTTGTTAATTGTAATTATAGTGTAACTTTTGTGATTTATTATAGAGTGCAATGATGATTTATGACTTTCATTCTATTTTAAAGTCAATATATGGTGCAATATTAAAAATGATATTTGATCAAGTTTATTTACACGTAAAAATTGTTTAAAAAGAAAAAATTCAAATGTGTAATCTCATTTGTGATAACTTAAAATGATTAGAGAATTAATTTTGATTTGAATTGATAAATTACAAATAAATATCAAATATTATGTATTTGGGAATATATACAGAACAATCTGTAGATATAATTATAATTATTCTGAAGTATGGTATTTCATGCATACATTTTTATCAATCAAATTATATGATTTGATTCTTATTTTATTTGTTTTAAACAGTAATTGTATTATTGATTGATTGTTTATATTAATTATTAAACCATTTTCCTTTTCCTTTATATTTAACTTGTTTTAATAAGCTAACTATTATTCTTATTATAATAACCGTAATATTTTAAACTGAATACTGAGAATAGGAGTAGAAACTCAGATAGTTTTATATCCTGCATTTTTTTTCATTATACTTTAATAATATGTCAATTTTACATTTAAAATATGAATAAAATAAAATCAGTTATTATATTATCTAATTTATAGTTGTTTCTACATTAA
>JAQIXG010006179.1:0-10593 GCA_034700105.1 Oconnorella tubifera
TACAAGGTGAGATCCTAATTACCTCTCGCTAGTGTTAGTTACAACACATGAAGATAATCAATATATTTCGAAACAACCAGAGATCAATTATTCTTTCTGAACTTAAGTTTCCACATATAATTCACATTTTTGTATCGTTATTTTACTTGATGTAACAATAACACGTAAAGGAAGAAACATCTGCTGGCATCTGTTGAATCGAGATTTCATTTATTATTGAATTAAATTAAACGACAGATGCAAACGTCACATTCATTAAGGTAATGTCAAGATTTTAGTACGGTCGTTAATTAGTTCATTACAAACAATATACATATTGATGAAATATGTATACTTTTACATTTATGGTTTATAATAATTTTAGAAATTCTCGTAACTCTATGTTTATGGTGTAATTATAAAATTAGTCATATAATCATTAATTAGTAACTATTTTAAAGTGCCAATTAAACGTGTGACTTGATTTTTCAATAAATTTACTATGGCGAAATTTTAAATGTTACCATAACTACTTTTTGCTGTTATGTAGGCCTGCATTGAAGTGAAATTATGAAAAATCACTCTAATTACATTTTATATAGTTGTAAATAATAATTTACTGTTACACCGGCACAATTTCTGCTGAATTTCGCAATTAATCAGCATAATTAAACGGCACGATCACATGTCTAACCTATACTTAATTAAATTCGGTTCAAACTTAAATAAATAATTGCTACATGACGAGTATAAGTTTCAACTTCATTCGCACAAAACTTCGTCAGAACAATTAGACCAGTTTATGCAAAACAACTACATTTTCAAATTTTATGTAGAAAATAAAGAGAAAAGTTCTTATTTTCTAAAACATCGCAATGTTTGAGATAATCGTTAAATTTCTGTGCCTATTTTTCAATTTTGAAATAATCTACTCCGGAGCTCCCACTCCTCAACAACTGGCCGAACACCTAGCAATGAAAGACTTTTGGTTTTCCAACATAAACAAATTTCCTGCTAAAAAATTCACTGCCATAGAGCAATCCTATCTCCAATCGTGCGGATCATTCAGTGAAGCTCGCGCTTTCTCTCAGCAGAAATTTCAATCTTTCTCTCAGAATGTAACATTTTCTCAGACTGATGACTACTTTTTCGACCCGACCTCTGTAAAGAGACGCAAGAGGCAAACGTCCACAAACGGAACACAAATTATACGTCCGGAATGCCGCATGTTGTCACGTAGTCAGTTTCTGGCGTACGCCACAGCGTTTAAACAGTGGCACAATGATGCGCCGGATCCAACTACCAATGTGACCGAGCACGATCTGTATTGCGCTTGGCATAGGTCTGACTATGCGCCATCCGCTCATTTCTGTCCAGCATTTATCTGCTGGCATAGAGAGTATTTGAGAAGGTAGGTTGTTGGGCTTTGTTACAGTTTAATCGTTTTAGATATAAAGAAGAGAGACTTTAGGAAAATCTCATGGGTTTGACCCGTTTTGGATTTAATGTGAATCAAAAAATACATACAAACTTTATATCTTCTAAGTGGACCTCAGGCGCGGCGCCACGAATCTAAAACTGGGGGGGGGGGCAAAAATCAGTTGACCCCCCTTTAGGGGGGTCAACTGACACGTTTTAATTTCGAAAATGATGATTTTTTTGTTTATTACTACCTTTTTTGACTGACTTTCAACATAAAATTTCATTCAACGGTACAGATATTATATGTCCCTCTACTGATCGGTGTTTGTGTCCCTCTACTGGTCGGTTCGTGTCCCCCCAGTGGGGGGGGATATCACAAAAACTGGGGGATATGTCCCCCCCCCCCAGCTCCCATGGTGCCGCCGCGCCTGTTAGTGGTGTATGTATGATAATGACCGTGAATTCGGTAGCTTTTATTTGGAAATAAAAGTTACCCTTTTGTTTAGATGCGAAATTGCTCTTAGAGTCAAAGACCCCACAGTGACATTATGCTACATAAACTGGTCATATGACTTATGGATGCCCAATCTGGCTGACTCGTGCCTTTTCTCTAATGATTACTTTGGATCAACTGACGCAAACGGTGTAGTGACGGGAGGCTTTTGTGCCAATTGGAGAGTAATAACATCACACGTTGATATTTTAAAAAAAATCTTTAAATAAATTAAAAACTTCTACACGATGAGTCAATATACGAACCGTATCTTATTTATGTTAAATTGCGAATTTAAATAAATCGATATAATGGTTCTAGGACGATTCGTCAAAGTTGTCAACGAACTCTGCGTCAAGGACTATTTTTTGAAACGGACGATTCTTATAACCTCTAATCCTAATCCTAACTTCCTAATCCTAATCTAACCCTAACCCTAAACCTAATGAATACCCTTGACGAACAGTCCGTTGACGAATCGTCCCTTTACGAAACGTTCGCATACCGATTTAATACCACTTCAAAATAGTATAACAGAGTAGGCCTCCTTTCAATATATATTATAGCATACGAAATTACATATGAAAATATAAATTGCGTTAAAAAATTATATTTATTGTTAAATTATTTGCAGTGCTATCCCTCAAATATATGTAATTTTGGTAAAGATGTTGGAAACCAACTTTGTCGAAGAGTATGTAATTATTGGTGGTACTACTACTCACAATCTGATATTGACAATTACTCAAATGTTAGTGATCCCTACTTTTAATTTAAGACATTTTTGCAATAATAAATGTTTAGTAGCTCTATTAAGTCTATTACTGTAGCTCTATATTAACACAATATAGTTATATCGCATGGCTATATTAATCTTGATATAGTCATATATAGAATTATGGTTATATGTTTAAGGGATATTTCAGATGTTATGATTATTAGGCTTACTCTTTAAGTTAACATATATTTATATATATATATTATCGGTAATTTATATTTCTTATAATTTTTTTAAATTCTTATCATTATATTTTTGTTTACTAAGACAAGTTATTAACGCTGCATAGGCTCCAAACTACAGCAGTATGTGTTATCCAAATTTTCCAAATTTTGAGTATAACCACGGCTACGTTCACTCCTGCCTCAATTGTACCATGAACAACCTCATGTGCGCCCCCTGCGACCCCATCTTCTTCTCCCATCATACCTGGATTGACTGTCTGTACTCCAGGGCTCGAAAAAATCAGAAGGGCCCAAACGGAGTGTACCCAAATTGGAATGTAGGAAAAGGTATGGGCGCCACTGATCCCTGCAACCCGTTCAATAACACCAATCCACCAATGAAAAATCAAGATGGCCTTAACGTACGTATCGTCTTCTAAAATTTTCTAAATATTTGGCAGATATGTTTCTTGGAATTTGTACTGCAAAGTAGGAACAAGTTGGGTATATATACATTGCGAGAGGCTTGCAGGGCGCCAGGTGGAAATACGATCGTAAACACTAAATCTTTCATGCTCGAAATTCTGTCTACTGGAAACTTCTTCTCTATGAATCTTGCTCACTTTTGAAGCCGCATACATATTAAAAACATATTTAAAAATCGTATTAAAAACGAGTTTTTAATACGTTTAAGTCTATATATTTATACATTAAAGTTATGTATTACTTTTAGACATCGTACGATCAGATATTGTACACACAGTGGCCTACGACATGTAACACTAACGCTGACTGCGGTGACGTTGGCCTGTGGTGCAACAACAAAAAATGCTGCTCTAAGCTGAGAATTGGCGGCAACTGTAGGGGTTACCCTAGCGATTGTTGCTATAAAGAGGTCGCTTGCAAGACCACGCCAATTTGCAACAGCTCTGGCTTATGCAGCTGCTAATAGGCTAACTTAACTTACAAAACGTCAAATAATAAATCGATCTTGAGTATATTATGTCGTAGACAGGGGTATTGTACTTGACGATTTAGCTTAGGTTACATTATTTAATATATTAGTTATTAATCCTTAAATATTAATTGACTAAGGGGTATTGTAAGTATAAATTTTGTTTTTCTGATTGCGGATTAAAATGTACTTAGTTTATGTCATTACGTAAATACAATAGTTGGTATTGTAATTGTTATTATCATTTCAAATGAAATGTTTTATACGAATAAATGCATCATATTCTAAGTTTTCTAGAATATATGTTATTTGTTTAGAGCTAATATAACTTCATCAGTCAAGCAAAATATGCGGAAATCGATTAATTCTAAGCATCCACAATTTGATTAGATTACATACTAGTAGTAGATGCAACTATTTTCATATTTCAAGAATGGTTAATTTATTTCAAAATTAAAGCAATCTCTTAAGCAAAAAAACATTGTCACGTGAACACGACAAGTTGATCCTATAAATTAATGCGATATTCTCAAGATATCAAATCTAGAACTGAAAGCTGTTTATCATAAATTTAAAAAGAATTTTACTTGAATAATGTTGAGGTAAAATTTGCCATGCAGAATTTCAGATTCTTCTACGACGATAAGCTCTACAGCATTAAGTTTATTATCTGCAATTTTTTCTTCAATAAAACATTAAAAAAGAAACAACGAATGACATATTGCACAAGACTCTATAATGTAGGTATAGAAATTATTACACTAAAACTTAGTTTAGAAACTAAGCCTATGTTATTGTAAATTCTTATATTATTTTAACCACAATACACTATCGTATTATCGTGTATACTTTTAAATTTTTAGTGCAAACTTTAGAACTTGCTTTCAAAACAGTGTAGTTCTATGTTTTAATATGTTGAGTTTCCCTATAACTTGTCTCAGAAATTTATAATCCTGTCCACCTTTTAAAACTCTCTGTATTTATGAATTCCTCGGAGTACCAATGATATCATCAGCATCAACACTCTCCTCATGCTTGCTAGCAATCTGAATTCTAAAACTATGCAACCTTCCCAGAAACCTAGCGTTAGTCTGTCTCTCAATTGGCCTATGTCTTTGCTCAACCCTACAACGCAGCAGCTTCTTAAACGCGTAGCGAAACTCCTTCGAACACAACGCGTACAAAAAAGGATTAATCGCCGAATTGCAATACCCCAGCCAGAAAAAAACGTGGAATAATCTCGTTGGGGTGCACCCGCGGCAAAACGCCCCGACTAAATACACGGTAAAAAACGGCGCCCAGCATAAAATAAAACAACCAATTATCACACCGACCGTTTTTGCCGCGCGTTTTTCTTTGTTTAAATTCCTCAGCTGAGCGATAATATGTAGTTTTGTTAGTTTAAGAGATATCAAGGAAGACCTTTGTTTATCTGGCAGCTCGTCGCCCGAGTCGCTCAGGCCGCTACCCTTCCGCCAGCCGTTGCCTAAACAAACAGCATCAGCCGAGGAACTACTTTTCTTGCGTTTAGATTCATCCGCGCCGTCACGCCACTCTTCGTTGGACGACGACGTTGACGTTATGATGATTTTCGGCAGTTGCGGTTTGCCGCCAGATAGTTTCGATGTGGTTGATTTTGGCGTGACTGTCGTGGCGTCAGACGTGTTTATGACGTCGGGGGCTGAGCTGCGGATTTTTGAGTCCAGGCTGCGGCGCGTGCGGGCGACTGCGGCGGTGAGGGGGACTAGCTCGGATATGCAGCCGTTGGAATGACGTAGAAAGTTGCCTGAAATGAGAGATAAACAGAAATGTTATTTAATTTTAACGAAATAGACCTTTCCAATATATGTTTGAGCACTAAAATTTTACTTTTCAATTTTTGAATGTCATTCATTTTCCTTAGAATATTTCTTATCAACTCTTAATTCTTAATGCTTCTGTGGTAAATTCGAAATGTATTTAGTTGTAACGTATTAAAGGAATGTTGATGATACTGTCAAAAATATACTTAGATCCAAATATAATAAGCTTGTAATTAACAATTTCGTAATGTCATTTACGTAGAAAATGCTAACAATCTTATGTTAAAAATCTTTAGAGATTTTGTGACAAAACGTTAAACATCTTTTGGAGATTTTTCATATTTTAGCAACAACACTCGAAAATCAAATTACACGGGTAGTGTACCGATTCACGCCTTGATCAATTTCAACCACAGCTCAATGACTATGTGATAAATTAAAAGCTTGAGTGACCCTCTAAAAATGCTATTGATCGATAAAATCCACTGAGAATTTCAGAGTCGGACTTAAAATGAAGCAATTTGAATTAGTTTGCCAATCGTTCTGATCAATTCCCAAATGCTGGCTTCAGAAATGATCCCATTAAGAAAACGCAGATGCCGTCGTTTTCAATTTAAACTTGTTCAACAAAATGACAAAGTTCAGCGCTTGAATTTTAAGTATTTTTGAAGAAGAATCAAATACTTTTCTCAACAGATTAACTTGAATAATTCGTACAGATAATATTCTTTGTATAGCTTGCAAATAGTCTTTTTTTAGTTTTCATATTAATATAATATATCCATAATTATATTAATAATTATATTGTTTCGAAATATCCGCAAAATAGAAATATCGATAAATACGAATATCATATTGCCACAATCGCCTACGCAAAATTATCAGCTTCAAATTTCAAAATAGAATTTCATAAGAAGAATAATAATTCCTCTTATATAACAGGCAAGATGTCGCGACTATGCTGAATTATCGTCTTTTTGTTCACTAATAGCTAACATTGATCAGGCATGAATAGAGACTTAATCAGTGTTTCAGACTAAAAAACACTGGTTCACTGCTACATTCAATTATTCAGTATTCTTTACCGCTTCCTGTCAGACTATCCGGTTACTTCCGTTTCCGGTTTAATGTCGAGAACACGAACAGCATTTATATGTAATTTTTTTTATACGTACTATATTATAAATATCTGCCTATTTATGTGTTTAACCTACTGTAATTTATTAACTTATACAAACTTATACAGTTACTGTATACTTGAAATGTTCTCTTTTGTTCTTTAATTACATTAACTTTATTTTCTTGAATTAAAGTTAAATCAAATTACATCATATTTATAAAGTTGAGTAATTAGCTCTAATTTATTAAACTTTACTTTAATTTATCCAATTAAAGAAAATTACTTTCGCGAAATTCTGGATATTTAGTCTCAATCAATGCTTAAAAATAATAACATTGGTCTAATTCTATGAGTAAAATATTGCTATGAACGTAACGCTATGTTGATTCCCCGGATTCTCCAATTACTTTATCATTAACTTATTAAAAAATACTCATAAATCATTTTAAATTACGAATGAAATGATTTATTATACATATCTACTAACGTTTTATCTGATTTTCACATTGATTTTCTTCATTATGAATGAGATATCGTTTAATTAATTATTTGCTTGTTTGCTTTTCTATTAAATGCTGTTTTCAAAAAAACAAGATTCTTTTTAATCTTGCGATGAGATTAAATTTCTAAATTTTTTGTACATTGCAATTTCTTAATTTCTTTGATTTGACATTATAAGTGAATGTATACAAATATAAACAGTTTTTACGTATACTGTATACTATAAATGTGAATATACAATATATACTAATATATAGCCCACTTATTAAGTATATTATTATGTGAAAATTCTATGCAAGAATGTGATCTGATTAATAAAATAATTTTTACATAATAAAGCTTACTCTTTTGAATAAATTAAATTCATTATACTTAAAATTTCTTAAAGTACATCTTAGAAACTAACCCGGCATAGCATTCCTACTGCCCCTATGCACTCTCAACGCTATAGCATTCTCCGACTTACTGCTAGGGACATAATTTCCCCTCCCCCCGGTACTCTGCCCCCCAGCGGCTCCGGGCGCTATGGGACACTCGATAAAACCGCGGCGGAAACTGTCCGTGGCAGTCACAGCAGTCTTGTAGATCTTCCAGTAGAACACATCCATGACCAGCATGGGGACCCAGAATGAACCGCAAGCTGAGTAAACTACATAACTGGGGTCGGAATTGAGGCCGCATTCGTTGGGGGAGCCTTGGGTTTGATCGAGTAAGGAGTAGGCTACGTCACCGATGACGTAGACAGTGTCATTAAGTTTAAGTTTGTTGAAATCGCCTGCGAAATTGAGAATTTATTGTAGAAAATATTACGTTAGCAAATTGCAATGGTATGTATGCTTATGATGTATATATTTATTGAGTTGAGTAGAAATATATAGTTAAGCTAAGTACAGATTTAATTTTGGTTTTAAAATAGATTCAAAAATGTAAATTAATTAAATTGCAAGTCAAAATAATAGTTATAATTAGATTTTATCGATGTAATAATAGTGTATGACATCGATCAAATCTAATTATAGGGAAATCTTATAAAGTCTGCAAATAGAATTATATTAAAACAAAGAAAATCGATCCGATTAAACATGTACCCAATTTATACTAGTTTAATGAAGCTAATTTTTAGAAGCAGATATTTTTCGACCTTAAGTATATTATTTGTTAAAGTAGTTAGAGCGAGGCGTCGGTTACTACCAAGGCCCGCCTCCAGTACTGCAAATTCTATTATATCTATCGTAAAATTGTAATTCGTATTGTAATATGCGTCTTACTAAAGAGTGCAGCTAGTTAAAGAAAATACAAAGCTCACCGCGATTCGAACCTGGACCGATTACAATTAAATTTTAGAGCAAAATTTAAAGGACAACTTAAATGGTGATCTATACCAAATGACTTTGAGTTGGTCCAGCCAATTAGCGGAGGACAGCAGATAACGAAAGCCAGAATCCAGACGGTGACGATGAGCAGCCTTGCCCTGAGGGGAGACATGAGGGTGGCGTAGCGGAAGGGCCGACTGATGGCTATGTATCGGTCGAGACTGATAGCGCAGAGGTTCAGTATGGACGCAGTGCAGAGACAGACGTCCACGGCGAGCCAGATTCGGCACCAGGCCAAACCGAAGGGCCATCGACGCAGTACCTTTTGAAGTAGGAAAGTTTTACTTATGATCAATTTGACATTATAATGATAATGTGATGATAGAATAAAAAAAATTAGTTTAATGGAATTGATTAGAGTTTTATATGAACGATGTCTCAGACGTAGCTGTCAATTTAGAAGTAGCTGTCAATTTAAACATATTACTAAAGGGTGCAGAGAGTTAGAGAAATAGTGAGCTATCCGGAATTCGAACATGGAGCTGTTGCGTCCGAGTCCAGCGCTCTAACCACTTTTCTAAAAGCGGTGGAGCAGGGGGGGGGTGTATAAGCTACGACAGGACAGAGGGAAGGGGGAGGGGGGGGGAGGTACATACTAGGAAGAAATTTATACACGATTTTTAATACGACTCTTCTAAAATTTATATAATTTTTATCGAGAGATTTTACTGTATAGTTATTTGAACAGATATAAAACAAGATTGCGATTCATTGTAAGTTTTCGAATAGTTAAAACAGTCGTTCAATTTTATCCACCACACCCCTCCCCCCCTCCTCTCCCTTATAAAGAAACATGATCATACGGATATCATCGTCCAATAAATGGCTATAATTAGCCATATTTGTCGACTCAAAATGGGCAAATTACAAAATTAAATCGAGTGGAAATTATCGAAATTGTTTTATGAAAAGAAAAAGGGTGATCATGAAAGTTTCTGTGATGTTGAATCTCTTTTATGAAAAGCTGTATAAAGTACAGAAAGTAAAATAGTGAAAAAAAGCTATGAAATTTTATTCCTTTCCTTCCTCTATTCCTTCCTCTATTCCTTCCTCTATTCCTTCCTCTATTCCTTCCTCTATTCCTTCCTCTATTCCTTTAAAGCTATTTATTTTATTCTTATGAATTTGCATGCGGCGCTTATATATCGACGTTATATATAATTATTTTAAGATGTGATTATTGTTCGATATTTATTCGATTTCTTATAAATTTAATTCCTATAGATTTTATGCTTACTTATTATAGGTTAGATTTATGGCTTGATTGCATCTTTTAAAACAATAAGTCATTTTTTACTGAGTATAACTTTCTTATTCTTTGATTAAATTATAGATATAAAAAATAGACTGTATGCTTTTATTAAAAGAGAATTTTATTTTAAAATCAAGCGTGTTAAAAAGGTGTTTATGGGTTTCATATTTTTTCAAATTGTTTCTTTACGTTTAAAATCACAGAGAGAGGGGGTGGGGTACCAAACGCTCCCCTCCTACCCTCTCCCCCGTATCTAATTAAGCCGACGCTGTAAAATTCTAAAAATTATTCATGGATAATATTTTGTAGACATTTATTGCGGTTTTATTGTCGAAAAGATAATAAAAAAAATATAGAAATGTCCAGATAGAATAAGCGTGTAAGATTTAATGGTCTCATTGTGTTTCACGACGAAATTGCTTCATTTCATTTTGACATATCTCAGTCATATTATCTTTACTTCATTTGAATATTATCTAAGCTACCCAATTCTATAAAATTTATTTTGTTTTCAGTCGAGTTAGTTATAAAAATCAGTATTTTTGAGAAAAACAAAATATTAGTTAAAATGTCTGAATGGTTGTAAAATCAGGTACTATAGTATATTTAACATTTGATGAATACACTGGAATTTGAACCGGGGAGTTACTGGTTGATAAAGCTAAACGCTAACTAATTCACCAATTACTAGTATATTACAATATATTTATAGATAAATATTCACATAAATGCAAATAAATAAAAGCATAAATGC
>JAQIXG010006180.1:0-10592 GCA_034700105.1 Oconnorella tubifera
TTTTACCTTGAAAAAAACATCCAGTAATGCAATATTTATGTGATGTTTTCTTTGACCGTTTTTATTGATTATGAATAAAACATAAGTTTTAAACAGTTCTGTATTTAAAGTATTGATTATGAATAATACTTAAGTTTAAACTTAAATGTATTCGGTAGTTTTTAAAATACCGATTATAATTATGAATAGTACTTAAATTTTAAATAGTTCTTTTCTTCAAATATTGATATATTTATAATTGTGTTTTCTATTAAACACAACACCTCGCACCAAAACGTCCTGCGCCGAAATGGCCACGCCAAAACGTCTGCGCCGAAACGACAGCGCCAAAGCGTCTTGTTTCGGCATATTATGCATTTCATTTCATTTTTCCCTTTCTATAACAAAATGGTTCAGAATAATTAAATACGGCACTTAGAAGCTTTCTGGATGCAGTAACTGGATGCTAATGGGGTCAAAAAATGGACTCGGATAAAATGTTGACAATTTTCCTTTGCATTTATAACTTTAGAACTACCACACCTAGTTAAATTCTGACAACATTTTTGAAATATTTGGGTGCAATTTACTATATGGTAGCAATTTGGTTCATGTAGTTAGTTGTTTGGTAAAGATATAAGACGCAAATTTAGACGTTTTTTAAAAACAGGACAAAAAATGGCCGACCTCCTAGTCACAAAACGTCTTATATTTTGATAGCCAATAGGAATAGAGAACTAAGATTTTTGAGAATAATATGCCGAGTAATATAGATCACTAGGTAAAAATATCAGCCAAATCAAAAATGGTCACCTTAAACTTTTCCAAAATTGATTGAGTTGACATGGAAATACCCAATGGCCTCTCTGTCGTCAGCTGTAATCTGTAATAAGCTGTAATAAGCTGCTGTAATCAACTCCGCTTGTCCAACAACTGCCTCAGCTTCCTCCAAACGCTGCCTGTCCCAGTCAAACTCTTCGTTGCGCAACTTTTCTCATAATATTCTTTTCAAATTTTCCCTACTCTATCGACTTTTACTACTGTCCCATTCCTAAATGTCCTTGATCACTCCTAAACCTACTAAATTTTTAATATTACCCACCATCTGGTTAACTTCTCTGAATATATTTCCTTTCTCTTCCTCCTTTTCAAACTTATCACAAAATTTGACCGTTTCTGCCTCCTTTGCATTTGCTATTACCTTCTTTGCCTTCTTTTGACTGTTTCGTAAATTCTCTTATCGGCCTCTTTTCCTGTCTTCTCCATTATTTCATAACTCTTTTCTGCTTAATAACATAAGATACTTCCTCACTCCACCACAAGATTCCTCATGTCTGCGACCGCCCTTTGTAACCTGTGTTTCTTTGTAACTGCCGGTGTATGAAGGGATTAAAAATGCAATCAATTGTCATCTAATATACGAACAGAGGCGATTACAAGATTACTGTCGGGTTAAATAATTTTTTTAATAGAAAGGGCCATCAGGGAAATCAAAGGGATTAGGGATTAAAAAGGAGCTTATCGATCATTTAATATTTGAATTTTGACATCAGTTATATGTATTAATCCAAAATTGATCACAGTAATGTATATTTTTGTATAAACATGAATAGTTGCCTCTGTTTACATACTTAGGTATGAAGAGAGTGATTAATTGTCTGTATTAAGATCAGTTAGTTAATAAATATGATATTACTGTGTTGTTGTCGTCTGTTAACTCTCTTTATCTGATTTTTTACAGCACAGTAGAACTTCTATTGCCTGTCTACTTAACTTTGATGAAAGATGATAACTTTGATGTTAGGCTTAATATCATTCTTAATCTGGCTTCAGTGAATGCAGTAAGTTTCTTTTTATGTACATATCATAGTAGTAATAATGCGAATTCTCCTAAATAGTTACCATGTCTGTCTGTCTTTCTGTCTGTTTGTTCGTAACGCTAGATTACACAATTCAGTAGTTTATACATGGGTTAAATATGAGGCCTGGCTACAAACTATTGCATGTGGCTAAGTTTATCCAGCAGCGAGGCCCCGGTGAGACACTAACTACTTAAGTAGATAGAACTAAAGTCATTTTGTTATTTGTTTACATCATCTTTAGTTATATGGACGACGCCATGTTGGTGCTCAGTGATAAAGATAAAGTGTTAATGCATTGATTAACCTATGCATGGCACAATACGTTATGATACAATACTTTGATACATAGATCGTTAATTGTTCATTAACCTGTGCATGGCACTGGTTAATTCACTTGTCAGTTTATAATCAGTTGTTATTGATCTTGCTATTTATTGTGTGCAATAAATAGCAAAGTTACTATATGTATGTGCCTATGCATGGCATAGGTTATATGCACATGTCAGTTTTGTTGACAATAATTTTATAAGATGTTTTTGATGTGAACTAATAGGTAATAATTTGTGAGCAGGTTGTAGGAGGCTCTCATATGTCACGTAGCATTGTACCTACAGTCATAGAGTTAGCTGTTGATAGTAAGTGGAGAGTTAGACTTGCTGTCATTGAACTAGTACCTACATTGGCTGAACAACTGGTACTTTACATTTAGTATCATATCATTGCTGATATTTGTGTACTCAAGTAGAATTTCTTTCTGTCATCTAGTTATTTAAATTACAATATGGACTTGTAGTTTTGGACATGGGGACATTGATAAATTATTATTAGCTAGACGTGTCTATGAAGATGTTCATAGACACATCTAGCTTCTATTTCTAGAAAAAGAAACGTCTATATACTATCCTTAAATATTTATTTTCAAAACAAGTCTTTTTCCTAAGTGGAATAACATTTAGTCATCATTATATTAAAATCTAATGTGATAAATCATTACCAGGATTTGAATTTGGGATATCATTTTTAATACAAAATAAATATAAAATATTTATGACTATATTTTAACACAGTTAAATTTTTAAGTTTGTTTAACTTGGAGAATAATCGGTAAAGTTCAGCTCTCATGAAGCTGAACCTTAGCTATTTATAGTTTAAAATTGAGTGTTTTTTACCATTTATGGATCATGTTCTTAATGCACTTTATACAACGTTAACAGGGAACAGAATTCTATGATGATAAGATAAATGCAATCTACACAGCTTGGCTAATGGATAGTGGTAAGTGAGCCTGTATTGAGATCATTTTCAACTCTTATCCTGTCTTCACTCTTTTTACTGACTTGACTTATTTAAACTGATTCTTACTAACAGTCATCATCATCATCTTCTCTTCATCATCATTCTCTTCATCTTCTTCCTCTGGTTATACTGCACACAGGAGAGCTCAGAACTAGACTTCACTCAGATTGTATCTTCCAGTGTTAGATGATACTATGTTATAGAAACTAAATGATACTTTACTTTACACACTCTGTGTGTCCTATGGTCATTACTGTATACATAATTGTTATGTTAGTGTTCATTTTGCTGTATTATGTTTGGCAAATTTATATGAAAGATAGATCTGTCAAAGGTTATGTAATGGTAATAAGAAATTGATAAAATGTTTTGATAGAGTATACCATATTTTCACTAATATAACTCGCGGGTTATACAAGATTTTACATACCGCGCATCCCCGCTGCGGGATATATTCATGTGCGGGTTATCTAAAATATTTATTCTCAAAATGTATAATAATTTATATATATATATATATACTTTATATATAAATATTTTCTCAGAATATCTTATGATATAGTTTGCTAGTAAAATTTTATAGTGATTTTAATAATTGAATTGAATGTTTTTACATTTTTGAGGCTACATTCATACCTTGAAATGATTTAAAACAACTCTCCCTCCTTCCCTTGCCTACTCCACTGCTGACGTTCAAAAACTGAAACAGTTTAACCGGTTTTTATTGTAAAAAATAGAGGAATACTCGACCCCCACCCCCAAGTATTAATGATAACTGACATTTCTCTTTAATATAATATTCTCAACATAATGACGTCGCGGAGTCATAAAGTTAACTATATAGTGGACACCGCGCTGCTTTCTTTGATCGTATAGAAAGTATTATTTCGTTAACACGTGCAATTTTCTGTCAAATTTTAATGGACTGAAGGGCTCCCTGAGATCCCTGAGGGTCAGAAGGGCCAGGCCGAGCCTTATAAAAATATATCTACTTAAAAGAGCATCAAAAAATAAGTCAAATAGAAATGTCAAACGTCTGTCTACGGCTTCACATGAGAAAGTTACAAAAAACTTTCTAATAATCATGGTTTATTACATGCTTATTATAATTATGTTATAATCCTATAATATATGTATGCTGTCATTTTTGGCAGATTATTACTTGTCATGTGACTCTTGTTTGTTTTCGCTGGAGGGATCCTCGAATACAATAGAAGTCTGGATCGATCTAGTGTAATCCCACTTCATTCACGTTTACAAATGTCCATAATGATTATAATCATCACAGTTTATGTAAACAATGTTTAATGGTTGAAATGGATAGCATCTACTGTATTTTCATGAATATAACACGCGGGTTATGCAAGATTTTGCTTACCCCGCACCCCCCCTGCGGGGTATATTCGTGTGTGGTTATCTAAAATATTTTTTCTCAAAATGCAATGTATAAAATTATATATTTAAGCTTATACTTTATATGATATTTTCTCAAAGCATCTTATGATATTATTTGCTAAAAACGCTCAGTGGCGTAGCCAGCAATTCACAATTGGGGGTTCTTAAATTATTTTGGTATTTTTTATATTTAAAAAAAATAATGATTTTAATAATTTAATAATAATGTTTGTACGTTTTGAGGCTATATTCACACCTTAAATTATTTGTTAAAATTACCTCCAGTGTGGGGTAACAACTCCCACAGCTCTCCCTTTCCCTTCCTTACTCCAGTGATAACGCTCAAAAACTGAAATAGTTTAACCGGTTTTCATTGTAAAAAAATAAGGGAGTACTTGACCCCCACCCCTGAGTCGCATTTAACCGACATTTTCCATTAATATAATATTCTCAACATAATGACGTCTTAACATAATGATGTCGCCGGCTATAAAGTTAACCATATAATAGACACAGCGTGGCTTTCTTTGATCTTAATGACGTCGCGGAGTCATAAAGTTAACTATATAGTGGACACCGCGCTGCTTTCTTTGATCGTATAGAAAGTATTATTTCGTTCACACGTGCGGTTCTCTGTCAAATTTAATTGACTGAAGGGCTCCTGATATCCCTGAGGGCCAGAAGGGCCAGGCCGAGCCCCATAAAAATATTTCTACGTTAAAAAGCATCAAAAAATAAGTCAAATAGAAATGTCAGACGTCTCTCTACGACTTCAAATGAGAAAGTTAGAAACTTAAAAATTTAATTATATTATAATATATGCATGCATTCATTTTTGACATGTTTTTACTAGTCATTTGACTGTTTTCACTTGGGGGATAATTCGACCATCGATCATTAAGCTCGATAACAACAGATAGAGTTAATTGCTAGAGAGCGGTTAAAAGCGGTGAGAGAGCGAGAGAGAGAGAGAGAGAGAGAGAGAGATGGATTGACTGAGGAAATGAAGGGGGATTATAAGAGATTGATTCAGACTTCTATTGTATTCGATCCTATTGTAAATAAGTCAACATAATTGTTGACTGTTCTCTCCCTAACTAACAAAAGAGGTCCCAGGTGTTGCGTATACAAGTGTCTATAATTATTTTAATTGCTCACAGTTTATTCAACAATGCTTAATTTTTCGCGATGGCTAGCATCTAGTTACTTAATAGCAGTCGGTTCCCAGTAATTGTTGACAGGCTTAAAATTACTGTAATGCGGTATAACAATGTCTATACACGTTTATAAGCCGCGGGGTATATTCGTGTGCGGGTTATCTAAAATACTTTTACACAATTTGAAAAATCTGCGAGTTATACAAGCGTGCGGGTTTTACACGTGTGCGGATTATATTCATGAAAATACTGTACTAGGATGAGTGTGAATGTTGTGTGTAGTGTTTGCGGTAAGAGAAGCAGCTACACTGAATCTACAACGTCTTGTGGAGCACTTTGGGCGCGTCTGGCTGCAGGCTAATGTTGTACCTTCTCTAGAAGTCATGTCTAACAACAAACATTATCTGCACAGACTCACTGCTCTCTTTTGTATTAATGTAACTAAACATTTTCTTTATCTTATTTGCTCTATCAAATATTCAATGATACGTGGTGTGTACAAGCATGTTCTGATCAATATGATATGAGGTGCAGGTAATGCAGTAAATATTGCAAAGAGAGATATAGGCATGTGTATTTGGTATGTAATAAAGAACTTACTGATTATAACATGAGTGCCTCTAACATGAATGACTAACATGAGTGCTCTAAAATGAATGACTAACATGAGTGCCTCTAACATGAATGACTAACATGAGTGCTCTAACATGAATGACTAACATGAGTGCCTCTAACATGAATGTCTAACATGAGTGCCACTAACATGAATGACTAACATGAGTGCCACTAACACGAAAGACTAACTCGTGTGCCTCTAACATGAGTGACATGCATGACTTCTGTTGTGTATGTAGGTGTTAGCTGAAGCTTGCGGCAAAGAATTCACGGGTCTAGTTCTTGTTCCTATTGTTTCAAACATGGCGTCTGACTCGGTTGCTAACGTACGCTTCAATGTTGCTAAGACAATGAAGAGACTAGGACCAATCGTAGATCAGAGGTGAGATGATGTAGCTCCCCTTTTGCTCCTTGACTATTGTACGTTTACTGACTGGTCATTTCTTCCCTTTATGTTCTTGAGTAGTTATTGATTCATTCGATTCATTCATAATGTTGCTGCTATTAGCACTAATTACTATCTTATGTGTGATGATTGCACAAGTATTATTATTATTATTCATAATATCGGTTATTATATCTTAGTAATTAGGTCATTATATCTTATATCATTTTTACAATAAGAAACACGACTTGGAGCATAAGACTTGAGAACGAAATATTTGACATTCTCCTGTTTGTTGTCTATTGAGCATTGGATAATAATATAGACAGAAATTTAGAAATAAATAAGATTGAATTTATTGATAGTGTTATGAAACATCGTATGCTGAACTATATTTAAAAGATTGAAGTCTTTAATTCTTAAATGCATAAATTGGCAGCTATGTCGGAGATAGCTTTCATATAATTTGGTAATCTAAAATTAAATGATGTTAAACCTAAATAATGTTAAATGATGTTAAAATTAAACGATGTTAAAAAAATTATATTGTATAAATTTATTATTACATTTTAAAGCGATTCATAGTTGTTTGTCAAAAAGTCTTTGTTAAGTCTTATATACTGTAGTTCTATAAGTGCTATATATAAGTTGATATGTTTAGATCTTGAGTAAAGTTTTAATGTTGTTGACAGTATAATTCAGCAGCAGTTCAAACCAGCACTACAGAAACTGAAGACTGACTCTGACAGTGATGTCAGATTCTTTGCTTATGAAACAATTACAAGTATATAATAGACATTTTGTCTGTTTTGTTACTCGAGATAAATTGTACTATAAATAACTGTATATAAAAGAAATAATACTGTAGAGGGATGGCCTATTCTGTACTGGTTGGACTTGAAAACAAGATAATAAAATAACAAGATAGAGATTTTGTTATTTTATGCTTGGATTAAATTATAATTTTTTCTTAGATCCGCATTATCATAGCTGGTCACTTTATCACTTTGTATTTAGAATATATAATTAATTTTCTCTTGATTTTTTTATTTTTCTTCTTTAGTTGATCTCAGTTGATTTGTGTCAAGATTTGATTCATAGAGCCGCTTCAAATTCTTTAAATGTGTCATAACATAATAACTTTTTTCATCTGTCTTTTTCTTGCTACAATTAAGTTATCTCTCTTATCTTGGTGATAACAATATGTTCTGTTTTGCGTTTATTAAACAATTCCATAACATTACTATGTTTCTGTTTGCTGATACACTTGACATATAACTGTTAATTCTGAGAAATTGTTATATTTAGGTCTAAAGCTTGGTGGATGAACTTTACTGGTAGATTTTAGTTTGATCATAGCTACTAAAAAACCAGGTAATATCTACTTTAGTCAATAATGTTTAAGGCACTATTCTATTGAGTTAAGAATCTTACGTGTGTAACAAAGGGAAAGTTGGGTGCAACCTTGTGATAGACAGACGTATTATTTTGTAATAGATGATCCTTATGTAGTAGATAATGAATGGGAACGATTGGGGAACCTGGGAACTGAGCACTGTAGATTGGGAACTGTAGCAAGAGAAGTTAACTGGGGAGGTATGATGGTTGAACATGCGATACGGATAAACTGATCATCCAAGATCAGTTCATCCGTATCGCATGTCCAACATAAAATACTTTCCTTTGCTAACTCTGTATGTCTATGAAAGGATAGAGAGGGATGGAAGGACAAGATGTAAGTCTGTACGTCTGTGAAAGGATAGAGACGGATGGAAGGACAAGATGTAAGTCTGTACGTCTATGAAAGGATAGAGAGGGATGGAAGGACAAGATGTAAGTCTGTACGTCTATGAAAGGATAGAGAGGGATGAAAGGGCAAGATATAAGTCTGTACGTCTATGAAAGGATAGAGAGGGATGGAAGGGCAAGATGTAAGTCTGTACATCTATGAAAGGATAGAGAGGGATGAAAGGGCAAGATATAAGTCTGTACGTCTATGAAAGGATAGAGAGGGATGGAAGGGCAAGATGTAAGTCTGTACATCTATGAAAGGATAGAGAGGGATGGAAGGACAAGCCTCGACTAGGCGTGTCATAATGAGAAAGTGATTGTTAAGTGATGATGAAACATGATTATTGAAATGTCAGCTTCAATTTAGATGCACAATTGCACATAGACTTAATTTCGTAAATTCATTTAGATTCAATGCTTGATTTTATTATAAATCAGAGAGATTTTATTAACGATTCTCAATAAATATTCAATGAATTCAAGAAGTTACCTAGTTTAAGCAATATTGAACAATCAGTCATTGCCCTGCATCCCTGAGGAATGTGATTAACCCTCAGTTTATAAAAGCATAAACAATGTTATACAGCATTACGGTCTTATTGCCTGTCAATTATGCAACAGCTATTTTTTAACCAGATGCTAACCATCACGGTCAATTAACCGTTGTTAACATAAACAGCAAGAGAGGAGAAAGTCAGAGAAAATGCGAGAGAGAGAGAGAGACAGAGAAAGAGAGAGCAAGAGAGAGAAAGAGAGAGATAGAGCGAGAGGCCTTTGAAAACCATGAACAGCTTTGGTAGACAATGTTAGAAATGGGATATCCCCAGCACCTCATGAACCTCCTTGCAAATCTGTACAAGAATCAGAAAGCTAGAGTGAGGATCGCTGGAACAGTCTCTGAATGGTTCAAAATCTACAAAGGCGTTAGGCAAGATGTGTTCTATCACCGTGTCTCTTCAACATCCTAGATGAAATGACTGAGAAAGGCACTTGAAGGTTATAAAGGAGGAATAGGCATAGGAGGACAAAGAATATGAAATCTTTGGTATGCAGACGATATAATCCTTCTGGCTACATTGGCGAAAGAATTACAAAAGTTAGTCAATCGTCTAGTAGAGGAACAGGAACAGGAGGAAGAGAACAGGAACATGATCAGTCAGTTAAAGAGTAAAGGCAAATGACCGAGTGTTAACAAACCGCACAAAAAATAAAGAAGATTTGATACCTAATTTTACAACATACATGTATAAAAAAATATAAATAGAATATAAAATACACTGTATATCGAAAAGAAAGAGAAAAAGTCGATTTCCATAAATGATTTTAGACAAGCAGGTTTATGAAGTAAAATATAGCCTATATAACGTTAATAATATGGTTTTAATAAAATTAAAAAATTTATCGGAATGTGTAGGAAAGGAGGGGGAGGGATATGAAGCCGTTGATGGTGGAGATGGGTTTGGTGCTAGAAATAATGAGGGAGAGGCGTTGCTGGAATTTGTAAAGTAAAGGGGTTGGGCTTGACAATTACAAACACATGGCTTAAGAAAAGTGAATCAAGGAAAGCGACATGTATCTCCAGAGGTTGTAGATCAGGGGTTGATTATATAATGGTGAGAAGAGTGGCCGCAAGTTTGTGAGAGATATGACAGTAGTGGGAAAGAAGCCTTGTATCCCACAGCGCAAGTTAGTTTATGTCTTTGAGATACAGAAGAGGCTTAAGAGGAGGAAGGAGAAGAGGATAAGTAAATCAAGATTTGGAAATTGAAGGAAGCAGGTACACGTAATAAGTTTGCTGCAACAGTGCAGCAGATAAATAAAGCAAAAGGTGATGGTGAGGAGGAGGAAAATGTTGAGGAGCTCTGTGGGCATATGAAAAGTTGCTTATTAGAGTCAGCTGAAGAAGTACGGTATAACCCCGTTATATCGAAGCTCAGGGGACCATCAAAATTACTTTGATATATCAGGGTTTTGATATATCCAATTTAGCGCTGTCAACAGGTACCCGGGTACCCGCCCGTTGATAAATACTCGGGTAATAGATTCAGCTGGTGGGTGCCCGTTAGCTAGCCTGTAGACAGCATTTTGACTGCATCAGCAGTGTAGCGCATA